>PVKH010017314.1:0-15454 GCA_004027955.1 Chaetophractus vellerosus | reverse complement strand
TGAAATATTGAAGGACTTCAGAGGGTAGAGAAATCACTTCCATCATAGGACATTTTGAAAATTTGAATTTGAGCTAGAACTTGCAAGAGAGGTAGGATATTTTTAAAGGCAGCAATGGAATATGAGTGTGTTGGATGGAGGTAATAGAAGAAACTAAAGTGGAATGGCACTTAATAATGACAGCAGGCATCTATTTGGTACTTACTGTGTGTCAGGTAATTTATATACATTATGTCATGTACTAACTACTCCATTCTATAAATGGGAAAACTAGGGCTCAGAGATATTAAATAATTTGCTGAAGGTCACATAGCTCCTAGGTGGCAGAGGCTGAATTCATTCAGAACTCTCTGACTCTTCATCACCTTACTCCAGACTCAGCCACATAGACTCAGTATAATTGGATCAAAGTTCATGCTGGGCATAACTGGTATATACAACTAGAAAAGAACTCTAGTGAAGCCTATAGGTGAATGACTACATCTGTCAGGAGATAAGTAGTGTCTTGTTTCAATGGCAGCCATTATATTTTCAGTCTAGCTGACCATTTTTTGTATGTAAGATATTCAATACAGGATTCCACTTAATTATTACAGGGTATGAATTTATCTCTTGAGATTTGACATTCCTAGAAATCAAGGTGAAGACTAAAAAAAATTTAAATTGACCCCAAACATATTACAACTAGTTACTAAATAAGAAAAGTAGGAAAAGCATAGTTGGAAGACAAAACCCTAGGTAACTTTATTATTCTGTACAGTCTGTCTGCCTTAGTGCAGGGTCCTAATACTAGATTTTATTGGGAAAAAATGTGAATTGAGATTACATCAAGATAAGGTATCATGTCAAAAAATCATGCATAGAATGCCTCTATGAAATTAGATTTTCCACCATCACTTTAGTTTAGCTTGTATTGAAAGTATGCAGACTTTTCCCCATAAAATACAAGAATCACCGTCTAGCTGTAAGAAAGTCTTGTTATTTTAGATCAGTTTTGAGTTCATTTAGAAGGAAAATATAAGTGTGGTGTGTGTAAAACTCCAGATTTTATATTGTAGAGATTATGGTGGACTGAAACTATGGAGACCTCCAATCTAGAAAAAGTCCATTGTGATAAGCAGCAAAGCAGCAAAGGAAATCATTGCCTTACTTTGACACACATTTTCACCTGAAGCTTCCATTCATCAAACACACACACACACACAGAGCACATACACAAACACACACACACAAAGTTATACTGCTAAGTAACCTTTTATAGTCTACTAGGTAGACACATGCTACATGCTGGAATTAATTACTTTTGTCCGTTGAAGACAGCACCAATGAATAGTCTCAAAATGTTACCTTCCCACTGCACGCAATTTATATTGTGCTCTCCTTGTCTCTTTGTTTAGAAGCTATGATAAAATTCTACATATAGTGATGAAATTCATTGCAATATTAAGAAAGAATGTTTGCTCTTTTTGAGATAAGTGGTTAAGTTGACATTTTTGAGTCGTACCAGATTAACACACAGCTAGCTGAGAGAAAAAGATATTTAAAAATAAAAAGTAATGCATAATTTCAGTAAAACTGTCCTTGAATTGACAGTTTTGTGAGAAAATCCATCTCCTTAGTTCTTTTAATTTAGCTAGAAATCTTGAGTATCACTCATTTTTAATAAAATGTTTATATAGTATACAAAAAAGTAAGATTCACTATTTAAAGATAAACTAAGGTAATTTGGGTAATATTTTCTTGAATTAAAGAAAATACTGCTAAATATTATTTAACAATTCCTTTATAATGAAATTAAAACTAACTTTGTGCCAACTATAGTTTATAATGACTTAAGGAACAAGAAGATATTTTCCTTGAATGTGTGTATATTTTATATTGAGTGAATCATAAATTATGCCTGTACCTGGGACCCTATTGCTCCTTTTAAAGTAATGATGTCATGGTATAATGCACTTAATCACCATTTAAGCAGCATAATCTTTATAGAACAAACCAAGTGGGCTAGAGTAATCAAAGGAAAAAAAAGTCATGATCTGTTTTCAGGGGCTATATAATCTCTTTTGATTTATAGTTGAATTAAGTACTTCTTGACTTTTAGTGATTATTAGATTCATGAATATGTCCAGTCTGGGATTTGATTTTACTTTTCTTACAGACGAATGAATTAGCCTGTTACTATTTCACAAGTACTGGTAGAATATACAAGACCCCAAGTCAGAGGCAGAGGAGTCTATCATTACAGTCCAGCAAGCAGCATGTGAGCATTGGCATGTGCTTGGGTTCCCCTTGTGCCATGTTGCTCAGTGGTGAAATGGTTGACCCTGATGGATGCCTGCATGTGCATCCATGTTGCATGATTGGAGGAGAACAATGAGCTTGGAGAAACTGCCATATTATATAAGGAAGCCCATTTATTGTCCTGGAAGCAAGCATTACCTCATTACCCAAAGCTGTTCTCTCTAAATACAATCCTGAAAAATGGCCTGGGTAAAGGGTAGTCAGGGCTTTGCATTCTTGGCATACCCAAAAATATATTATGGAACACAAAAGACCATCTTAGCTTCCAGAAAATTTTCACGAGTCTATTTCTCCATTGGGCACTCTGATTTATCTGGTGATTAAAGCTTGGACTAAATTTGTTCAGGTTGAAATTTAATCCAGGCTACTATTGACAGGACTTTAAGCAGCAGGTTGTGGCCAGGCTGCAGTATTGACCTCAGCCATCTTCCCCAGGGTTCTGGACTGAGCTAACTGTGAATAAGTGTTAGAGTGACTAACCAGTGTTATTTTAGACAGGAAGATGTAGTCTATAGCCAGTCTTTTAGGTAATATACCCCATGCAAGGGAGTTTAGAATGAACTTCTGATCTTAGTGCCATTGTCAATAATTATAGGAGGCTATAGATGGGCCAAAAAGCAAGTCCCTTTCTCAACGTAAAGGCATCTGTGGCCTGCTCTCACTCACATACAAACATATAATTCCAAGGGGCCCAGATCACCTGCTTGGGACTTGTTAAAATGATGTGGACCACTGTTTCATTGATTTGATTAAGCCACATGACTGTGCCCACTGAGTAGTTGCAGCCTAGATTGTCTTAATTAGCATAGCCCAAGGTTACTTGGATATCAGGAGAAGCATAGGAATTTGTACCAGCCAGACTGAAACAAGGATGACCCAGTCCCTGTTTTTGTATATGTTCAGGGGGGGGTTCCATGTTTAGGAGTTACCTGTGATGGCAGGAGGTACAGCAGAATAATTCAAGACTGACTAGGTCCACATGAGTTTTCTGGTTTCACAGTACATGGACAAGGATGACAAACCCAGCAGTGACTCAGGTTGCTGGCCATAGCTGCTACTCGACTCAGGCAGACTGTATGGTTGTTTTGCGTATCTGTGGTGCTAGATTTAGGGGAGAGATGGCATTAAATGTCTGCTTCTTATTCCCTCATCTCTTAGGGACAGTGGTATTTCCTTCCCAGGGGCAGACTTGTTGCTCTCTTTCAAGCCATGGAATCAGTGTATCCCACCCAGTAGCTATATCTTTACCTTTTGTGCAATCATTGCTTATTGACTCCCAGACCTTTTCATCTGGAGGGGTCAGGAGCAAGTGGAATAATGGCATTTTCACAAAATCTGTAGAGATGCGTTATATGCCTCACTGGCATGTCAGTCATGTCGAGATACTTAGCAATCGCTCTTCTCAACCAAGTAGTAATTATGCTTATGATATAGGACAATGTAAATATAATGAAAGAATACAGGTGGTTGAGCAGAATTACATTCTAATTCCCTAGCTCCCTTTGACCAGACTGCTATTTGAAGGGTGTACTAGTTATTTAGTCTGACTTGAGGTTTCTGTAGGAGAAAGAGACATATAATGCCCAGGAATGGCCTGGATTGAGTCCCAGGTTTTCAAGATAGTTATGTATAATCTCTCTCCTCTTTCATCCTGATCATTACCTAGGAGGTGACCACGAACAGATGAACCACTTCTGGGGATGGCCACATTAAGTGACCAAACAGCCTTACTAAAGTATATGGTGAGGGAGGTAGGAAGTGAGGGAGGCAGAGTAAGAAATTATTTTTAATTGATTTATAAAAACGTTATTCCACCTCTCAATGATGTGAGCAGCCTGAAGATGATCAGGGGCATGATTGCCATCAAATACCTTAATTATTGGTACATTGCTGGGTGACCTTTATAAGAGAAGGTGAACCATTGTCAGACTATAGATGATTTGGAAAGCTAAACATGGCACAACTTAGTTTCAAGGGCCAAAATAAGTTGGAGAGAGTTTGCTGATGCGACTAGAATAACAACAATGTAACCTGAAAAAGTGCTGACAACTATGAGGAACCACAGATAGCCCTAAGTGGAGAGTCAAAGATTCGATGTAATCAATTTGCCAAAAGCAAGCAGGGTCCATGACTCCTGTAATGTGTTCTCCCACTGCAGGACAAATGGGTTGAATTTTGGCAAGAGTCAAAAGACTGGCACGCAGCAGTGGCTTCTGCACCAGAAACATATATTCCCTTGCTTGGATGTGTTGCTGTGCCTGTATGTCGATGAACTTATGTAGTGATAGTGCCGTCTGGGCAATGCAAGCTTGATCAGTAGCTTGACTCCAGGGGCCTTAGTGAAGAATGGAACCTTATTGTGAGAATATATATTAGTTATCCAAGTGCTCCAATTGCCAGATGAGATTTGTTTCCACAGTTTGTGGCCTCAAACAAGGATGTCTTTCATCTGTCAGTCTATTGTCTTTGGGTGATGTGCAACAGCCTAAATGTTAGTGAAACTTTATTTTTAGAGAAGTTTTCGATTTAAAGAAAAATTGTACTGAAAGTATGGGGAATTCCCATATAAGCCTCTCACATGCACACACGCACACATCATTTCCCCTGTTATTAGCAGCCTATATTAGTGTGGTACACTTATTATAATTGATGACCCAACACTGAAGCATTGCTAGTAACCAAAGTCTGCAGTTCACGTTATGGTTTCCACTTTGTGCTGTGCAATTTTATAGGCTTTGACAAATGTGAAATGGCATGTGTCCGTCATTGCAGTATCATACTGAACAATTTCACTGCCCTAAAAAAGCCCTGTGTTCCACCTATTCATCCTTTCCACTTCCTTCAGCAAAGATGCTGCTAGGACCAAGCCAGGAATGGTCTCCACCATACCATTTCTGTCTGACTAGTGAGACCTGTTGAGTCTTTTCTTTGTTAATAAACCTGGACATTCTTTTTATGTGTTTATTAGCTATTTGTATTTATTTTCCCATGGTCTGTCTGTTTGTATCATTTGCCCACTTTTCTTTTCAGTTGTCAATATTTCTATTGTTTTGTTGAAGAACATCTTAAATTATGTTTACTAATACTTTGTTGCTTGTCATTTTATGGCTTCTTTCATTCTACAATAGTTTGCAATTTCTATGTAGTAAGATCTGTCATGTTTTTCTTATGTGCCTTCTAGGTTTGGTGCATTACCTAGGAAGGATTTTTCTATGTCAATATTACAAAAATATTTCTCTATATTTTCTTCTAAATATTGTAACATATGAATCTTTAAGTCATCTAGAATATCTTTTCATATTTCAGGAGTAGTGATCAAATTTTGTTTTATTCTAAATGAATAATCAATTCATTTAATTTTTCTTCCATTGACCACTGATTCAAATACCAGATTTTTTTTCATATAAAAAGTTCACATATACTGGAATATATATTTTGGACTCTTCATATCAACTTAAAATGTTATCATGATATTATTGACAGGATTGAAAAATAATTGTCTGATATTATTTTGGAATAAATAGAAAATTTTAAAAATATTTCTGATAGCTTATAATTTCACTGCATTTTTCAAATCATGCTTAAATGTGCATTCATCATTTTATTTATTATGCTATGGGAAGAAGTATTAATAAAGTTTACATTATACTTAGGAAAGAGTAGGATGAAATTTAGGTTTTATAAGCAAACATTTAATAGAAAAAATAAGCTCAATTCAAATTGAAATCATCTAAATAACTTGAACCATCTTCTACAACACTTCATTCTACATTTATGCTTATTACATTGTCAGAAAACCAAATATGTGAATGAGATTTAAGATGATTAAAAATTACCTACATCTTCTTTTTTGTCTTGTATCATGCCACAAAACTACATTATATGGACTTCTCAGTCTTAAGTGAGGGAAATCTTGAATTACTTATTATATTTAATTATTGATTGCAGATGTTTCATTATCACCCAAAATGTCATATTCGCTAAATTCCCTAACTCTTAATCTTTTCATGTAAAATCCCCAAAACAAGTCCTATGGCAACCAAAAGGCATATGTTGGAGTCTATTTCAAGCTTCATTATTGCTGGTTGATTTTTGGGCATAGCTTTCGATCATGCATAAGTCTATGGTTCAGCATTGGATATATTAACCATTCTAACAAGTTGAAGGACTGGTTGAAAACAAATGTGTGTGATTCCAAAGTCCCTGATCTCTTTTCTATACTCTCATTGAAATTAGGCTTGAAGGGGCTAGCTTAAATGGTACTCTGATAGTGCTGACCAATACCCTGGTGATTGTGTGAATGTGCAGGAAAGCTTACACACGCAAGAGTCCGACATTCTTCTGGATACCAATACTAGTTACTTTTGTGACTTCAAGGCTGACTTTTACTTTCCTCCTCTCTAAAATAAAATTAAATACTTTACCTATTACTTCAAAGTTTTTTGTTTTGTTTGGTATTTATGAGATTGAATGAGACCTTGCATGAGAAACATACAAATATAAGTTTTCTGTGCATGTATTTTTTTTAATTTCATGACTTGTTTTTTTTTATTTATTACATATCCCCCCCCCTCCCTTTCTGCTTGCTCTTGCTGTGTGTCCATTCCTCTGTGTTTTTCTATGTCTGCTTCTCGTCTCCCCCCGTCCCCGCGGCAGGTTGTAGAGTCGGCCCTCCGCGGCGGCAGCTCGCTCCGTTCGTGGGTGGCTCCATTCCGTTTTCACGGGCGGCTCTGCTCCATGTTTTGCGGGCAGCAGTCCTCCATGTTTTTTGCGGGCTGCCGGCTTCCAAGCTTCGCAGGCAGCAGCTCCGCTTTTTCACGGGTGACTTTGCCATGCCCGTGGGGGCTCCGCCCTGCCTGTGGCGGCTTTTTGCCTTGCCCACGGTGGCTTGCCTTTCTCAAGGCCGTCTGCCCGCTTGGAGAGGTCCCCGGGAACCAAACCCGGGGCCTCCCATGTGGTACCCCAGCGCGCTCCTTATCCACTCAGCCATCTAGCCGGGCCCATGACTTGTTTTTATTTGTCAAGGCCAAAGATATTTAGAAATGCAGTCAAATATATATCTATAATCAGATCATGCATCAGATGTAGTCTGACTCTACTGCATTTCTTAGTTGGAAATGATGATTATATCTGAGATCAATATTCAACCTTCATTTTTCCCAGCTTTAATTTCCTCATCCATTATTTCTAAGTGTGTAAATTCAGTATTTGAAACATACTGATTGATTTTAATCACTATCAGAGTTATCACAGGCCATATCTTACTTGCTTTGTACATGCTCCAAAGCAGGTGAACTCATACAAACCCATAAATAATATAATTTAAAACAAATTCCAAAGTCAGATGATGGGAGCATACAGTGGGAAATTTCCTGATGTTATGTACAAATTCCTCCCCTTTCTGCATTTTTTTAAGGTAGGGAAGGAATGGTAATAACTGATTTTCACTTTTCACTGTCAATTCAGTTAGTTGGCTTATATCATATTTTAGGATTTTGGGGGATATAAAGAGGAAAATGTTAAGGTTCAATTGAATTAATATCTTTAAGATTATGCTGTGAATTTGAGATAGTGTGAAGATTACACTAATTTTCCAAACAAAATGTCAAAAAAGAAGGCAATAAATGTAATTAACTTTTGTTGGTATAAAGGTAATTTAAATATGATTTCTAAAGAAATGCATATACTATAAAAGTCTCTCACATGTTGGGGTACTGGTAGGAAGGCATTATGAAATTTAAAAGTGGATTAACGAGGTACTGAGTAACTTTTATAAAAATGTTATTGCCCTCTTACAGATTATCAGAAATATTTAGGAACAAGAATTAATTAAAATTTTCTTGTTGAACTATACCTGTAACAATATGAAAGTACATATTTACAAAGGTATTATTTGCAGCATTGTTTGTAATACCAAAACTGAAAACAACCTAAATCATCATACAAAGGAGAGGTGTTTAATAAATTATGGTACATTCACATAATGGAGTACAAATGCAGCTGCAAAAAGAATGAGGGAGCTCTCTATGATGTTATAGGCAGTGATTTTCAGCATGTATTGCCAAGTAAGAAAAGCAGAGTACAAGAGAGCATCTATAGTATGCTGTCATTCATCCAAGAAAGAAGGTGTGTAAGCAAATAAGCATGCATTTGCTCATTTGTGTGAAAAGAAACACAGGAAGGAAGGATCAGAAACCTAATGTAGTTGGTTATGTACAGGAGGTAGATGAGAAAAGGTAGAAAGAATAAGGGAATTGGAATGAGGTAAAAGGGATGAGTGGGGAGTGACACCATTCTGAGTCTTTTTGTACAGTGTTATGGATTGAATTGTTTGTCTCCCCCATCCTCTTCCCCCAAAAAGGTATTGTCAAGTCCTAGCTCCTAGACTTGTGAATGTGGCCCTATTTGGAAATAGAATCCTTGAAGACATTAGTAGTCCAATGAGACCAAACTGGATGAGGGTGGGCTCTAATCCAACATGAATGGTATCTTTATAGGGAGAGGAAATTTGGGCACAGGCAGACCAAGAAGACAACCATGTGGCAGGGGCAGAGACTGAATTAAACTATAAGTAAGAATGCCCCGGATCACTGGCAAGCCACTGCAAGAGCCCAGCAGGCTTCAGAGGCAGCGTGGCCCTGACCATGCAGTCATTCTGACTATTACTCTCCAGAGAGCTGGGACCACATGAGTTTGTTGTTTAAGCCATCCAGTTTGTAGTACTTTGTTATGGCAGCCCTGGCAACCTAAGACGTGTTAAGTTTTACTTTTAGAACTATGGTAATGTTTCACATACTCATAAAAATAAATTTAAAGCATTAAATCAACCAAGAAGTTGGGGTAACTCAAAAAGTAATACAAACAGTAACAAAGGGATTTAACTGTATGACAAATGAATTACATAACCACACTGAAGGGGATGGGGGAAAAGAACCAAACTAAGTAATTTTGAAAAACAGCATTTTATTATATGTAGTAAAGCTAAAGTTAAAAAGAACTGTACACAAATATTGTACTCTAGTGAATAAAATTTTTTTCCACAGGGTATGGATTAATAATTCTGAAACTATTTTATATGTACTTTGGGATTGAGCAAATAAGTAAATATGTTAAGTGTGATAGCCAGGCTTCTCATTGTGAGAGAAAGGAACTGCAGATAAGGAAAGGAGGAAGGTTTTTGAATGAAGCCTGTGATGATGGATTGGAATTGGAGCTATCAGTATGAACTCATAGTTTTTAATAGATATATATGCAGAAATTGATATGCAAATACATATAGAAGTTTATATATAATGCATATATCTCCTAATTCTACCTGCTAAGAAAATCTAAAAGCGATGACATGCTAGCAGCAAAGAGCACATGTAGAGCTCAGATATTAGTTTCTATATGCAATTCTCAAATAGTAGCTTATTCTAGGACTAGGGCAGGAAAAGTAAAAGATGAGATTGGATCATCTTGTGATGTCAGAAAGTAGAGAAGTACTAAATGACAGAGGCATTTTGAAACACCGTCATCAACTTGAAGAGCTCCCAAAGCCCAAATCTGGGACAAATTTTGCAGCAAAATAAATAAATAATAGTGATGGATTACAACCAATACAAAATAATCCATGAGGCCACACCGATATAAATAAATAATTGAATAAATATGTATATAGGGGAAAGGGACAGCTTTTCCATCTAACAGTGTCCCAATTAATAAATGTAGAAAGAGTAAAAGAAACAGAATTTGGCCAGCATCACAGAAAAAAATTTTGTAGGTAAGAATCATTGATGGATGTTAAAATTAATTAGTGAAAGTATGGTGGAAAACAGAATATTTGTATAGTCTGAATGTCCCTCCTCACAAGATACTTATTGATACCAAGAGAAAAAAATGAAATTTTACATTGAAGCAACTTAGCAGACATCACCTCAACCAAGTTAACAAAGTTCACCAGTAATGAAAGGTCACTAGCAGTGAAAAATATCCCTATCATGTACCTACTGATATGATGCACTGAGGGGGTCACAAACCTCACTTCTGTTATATTCTTGCTAAAAATGTCTAAATACAAATTAATATTGAAAACACATCAGAAAACTCCAAATTGAGGAGCACTGTACTAAATAACTCTCCCAACTCTTCAAAAGTGTCAAGGTAATAAAATACAAAAAAGGACTGAGAAAGTATCCTGGATTGGAGAAGACTAAGGAGACATGACAACTAAATGAAATGTGGGATCCTGAATTGAAGCAAAGAGCAAAAACAATACATTTTTGGACAATTTGGTGACATTTGAATAAAGTCCATAGATTAGTTAATAGAATTGTACCAATGTTAATTTCCCAGTCTTGTTACTATGGTCAACTGAGATGTTGACATTTGGGAACTCTAGTATGTCACATTTTTCACATCTAAGATAATTGCAATATAAACATTTTAAAATTCTAAAAAAGTTGAGGGTTGCATTATCATATATAAAGCACTTTCCATATCTGGGCACTTTCAAATCCTCACAACCAACTTGTAATTAAAGCATCGTAATAATCCTCCACATCACAGTCAAATAAAATGAAGTTTGGAGAGTTTTAGTGACTTGCTTAAAGTAGAAGCAGAACACTGGTCCCCTGAATCCATGTCCTTTTCTTTGTCTTCTAAAAGGTGCTTCCAGCAGCTCGAGGAATTTTTATAATTCCATAATGGCCAGAGACTTCAGTGAAAAGGAGTCTTTTCTAAATCAAATTATCACAAAGTACATTACTGGTGCTAGGCTTCTCATCTTCTAACAGTACTTGTTTCTAAAGGCCCTTTAATCATCCTAAGGATAAATCATGTACCCTATTTGATTTTCAAAAAGTATTTTTGTAATACATTTAGGGGTTAAGGTGTGAAAAACAAAATCCAGTTGTAAGGGTGAGGGCAATACCCTTTCCAGGTCTTTACATCTTTGTGCTGAAACTGGAAGCCTCCTATTTTACTTCTTATTCTTAGCTTTTTGGGGGTTTGATTCAGGGAAACTCCAATGAGATGGAAGTCAAAGACATTATCTCATTCTTTCATCTGTGCATCCTGTATTTGCATCCTTTTTTTCCTTAGTCAATAATTGCATTCTGATATCCTCTTTGACTAAAGAATTATTTAAAACGTGTGAGCATGTGTTTGTTTTTTTGGGTTTCCACTGGAAGTATAAAATGGCTATGTTTGGGGTTTTGATAGATTTTTCTTGTTATTATTAACTCTCTGGAGATGTGTATTGAGTATTATGAAATAAATAAATAAATACTACTCCTGTGCATTCCATAAAGTTTACAGAATTGCCTATGTAAGAAGTTCGCAGAGAATTGCCTACAATGAGTTTGACCTGCTTTATGATTTTCGTTTGGAGGCTCATCTTAGCAACCATTATTTTCTTTCTTTGTTCACCACCATTGAATATAAACATAGTATCCTTACAAATCAGCTTCCAGATGATCCTCTAGTGAATCTCAATTTCAGTTTCTAGAACAAAAGCTGCCCCTTTCTTTAAATTGGCCTACAGGGTCCCTCTACAACCACAAAGTGAATTTCATATACCCTACATAACCTCTATTGTAAGACATAACATCACTATTATAGTTAGTAAGTAGTAGAGCTAGGATAAAAATCAAGGCGGTTTGGTTTCGGGTTTGAGACTTAACAAATTGTATAATACTTCCTCTCACATACTAAACTTTACTATCAATAGCTAGATCCCTTCTCTACATAAGTAGTTCTTCGACCCATCAAGACCTAATCCATTGACCATATCACTTTGTCACTATTCCCTTACCTCTTAATAGTCCCATCCCTCTCCTTACCCTGCTTAGATATATCATGGCTTACTTTTAGTGTCTCTCCTCACCTTTTAGGACATTCTTTCCTTCTGTAGCACTTGGTTAACAAATCCATAAGCCTATTTATATTCTAGCCATTGTACACTGTTCGATTGCAATAGAGCAACAGATTGTGTCTGGATAAAAATATACATCTGCTTGATAATTCTAATTGATTTTTCTAGTCAATTCCCTCTTCCATTCCCCAAAATTGCTAGTTCATAATCTCCTCTCTCTTTTTTTCTTTTTTTTTTTAAGATTTATTCACCTATTCATTTCTCCCCCTCCCCCTTCTTTGATTTGCACTCGCTATCTGCTCTCTGTGTTCCTCTGTGTCTGCTTGTCTTCTCTCCAGGCGGCACCAGGAACCGACCCTGGGATCCCCGGTGTGGAGAGAGGCACTGAATCTCCTGCACCACCTCAGTTCCCTGGTCTGCCGCATCTCCCGTTGTCTCTCCTCTGTGTCTCTCCCTGTTGCGTCATCTCGCTGCGCCAGCTCTCCGCATGGGCAAGCACTCTTGCGCTAGCCAGCCTGCCTTCCACCAGGAGGCCCTGGGAATAGAACCCTGGACCTTCCATATGGTAGATAGGAGCCTTGCCACTTGAGTCACATCCGCCTCCCTCTTCTCTCTTTTCAAACCTCCTCCGCCACTCCTATTCTCAATTTATGACTTCACCTCTTATATTATGAGAAAATAGATGTAATTGGAATATAATTGGCTCATCCACTCTGTCTTCACAACACCAACTCAACCTCTGTAGCTATGTACACAATTTAGTGTCCTGCTGCAGGTGATAGATAAGTTCCTTTGGCAAAGTTGTTCCCTGGATCTATGCACTGGATTCATAGCCTCTCCTTACCTCAGGGACTTTGGTCCTGAGATTAAGCCTTTTATGTCCTACATCAGCTCTTGTTTCTCTAAATTATGTCATTTTCATCAGTAGGTAAATAAGCTATAATAATTTGCATTTTAAAATCAAGTAAAACTGTCTCCGACCTTTTGTCTGCACTATTACCTGCCTCATTTTTATCCTTCCTTTTAAAGCAGAATTTCTCTATAAGGGGTATACTTATGGACTGTGCTCATTGCCTGTGCTTCCTCACTTCACCTTCTCTCCTCTCCTGTTTAATCAGCCTTTCATTTGGCCACTACACTGAAAATGTTCTTGTCACAAGCAGTAATCACGTGGCCATTGCTATCTTTGTATTAGGCCCTCAGCAGGATTTGGTGCAGTTTCATTTTATCCTTCTTGAATCATTTTCCTCAGTCAGCCTCTGGGACCCCACCCATTTCCCTACATCTCACCAGCCATTCGTTCTCAGACTCTTAGTGGCATCTGCTCACCTTCAGATCCCTTAATGTTGGAGTAGCTCAGGGTTCTCTCTTACCTCAACGTGATCTCCTTCAGCCCAATGAATTTAAATGAATTTTATGCTATTTATTCTCAAATTTGTATCTCTAGTCCTAAGTGACCTCATGAGTTCCAGACTAGTATATCCAACTACCTACTGCATTTCTTCACTTAAATATCTGGTACATATTTGAAATTGAACACAGGAAAAAGAGAACTTTTAATACTTAATATTCCTTCCCATGTCTGTCCTTACCCCAGTCCTTTCTTTTTTAATCAAAGGACTGATTATTTACTTAGGTGTTCTGGACAAAAACCTAGGAATTGTCCTTGACTCTTCCTTCCTTCATACATTTTTTGGTTTCTTGATGGCTGCCAAGACAATATACCAGAAATGGGATGTATTTTACAGTGGGGACTTACTAACTTATAAGCTTATCGTTCTGAGGCCATGAAAGTGTCCAAGTCAAGGCACCATTAGGACTCTGGTGATCCTGGAGGCCTCTCTCACATGGCAAGTCATGTGGAGGCATCTACTGGGGCTGTCCCTCCTCTTCCAAGTCACCTTATTTTCAGCTTCTGGCTTCCTTCAGCTTTCTCTCTCTGCTTCTGTGTTCCATTGATTTCAGCTTCTGGCTCCCAGAGTCTTCTCTCTCAGCTTCTAGGTCTCTCTCTGTGTCTCTGTATGCTTCTCCCATGTATAAAGGCCTCCAGTCAGAAGATTAGGATCTACCCTGGGTCACACAATCTAATCGAAGGCCCTTAACTGAGGTAACTTTAAAAATTTCCACCTAAAATAAGTTCACACACATAGGAATGGATTAGCTCTAAGGACATGGTCTTCTGGAGTACACCCAGCTTCAAAGTATCACAATAGCCATATACAATCAAGCATCCCTTCTATCCTGTAAACACAATGCAAGATATCCTGAATTCAAACAATTTTCATCACCTCCTCTACCACCAGAATCATCCAATTCCCCTTATCTTTGGCCTTGATAAGAGCCTCCTAATTCATCTACCTATTTCCATTCTATTTTCATATGGCAGTAATCTCTTTGTTTTACGATACTTTTTTGAAATAATTTTAAACTTAATCGAAAGAGCATTATCCCTATAATTTTTGTGTAGCATTTATGTAATCTAAATATCTTTAAAACATTTTTTTAATTATTAAAAAAAAGAACGCCTATATGCCCTTCCTTCTGTTTCACCAATTTTGCCACATTAGCTTTATCATTCACGCTTTATTGTTCTCTCTATATATACATATTAACAGATTTTTTTTTTCTTTAACCATTTGAATTAGTTGCAGGCATCCTGTCCCTTTATTCCTAACGAATTTAACAAATGTTTCCTTAAAACTTGACATTTTTTCAGTGGAATTAAACAATTATCATGTGGGTTTATGGATTATGGATTCTTATTTTATTCAATGGCTAATAATCTATTACTCTCATTATTCACTTATTAGCTCAAATTATAGCAGAAAATGTGCCAGTGGAAATCCATTCAAGCTTGTTTCTTTGTCCTTTTGATTTATCCCCATTGTTTTGTGAGCTCTTTCTCACTACTCTTTAAGTTAGAGGGTGTTTCATCTTGTACTTTGTTTGCTTGTGTACAAAATCAGTCATTTCTCATTTCTTTCTCTGGAGAAGGGTATTTAGAAACAAAGATCTAAGGGCTACTGTGCTCACTGCTTTGGAATGTTATTAATTCTATGTACTTTCAGCAAACATAGATGGAAGAAACTGAAATTACATGTTTCAACCATACATCTACCTCTACATACACACAAATATATATATTTCAAAGACATATACATATAAACATACATGAATCTATATGTGTTTAATGAATCATGATGATATCTTAATAGTTCCAATTTAATGATACATCTTTGTCTTACCCTATTCCATAATTCTTTCTTCTTTTTTCCACAATAAGAGTGCTAGTTTCCAACA
>PVKH010017313.1:0-15631 GCA_004027955.1 Chaetophractus vellerosus | reverse complement strand
TGGGGAGACAGCAAGGTGTGTTTTCACTATCCCTCCAGGTGATTCTGATTCAGTGCACACCAAAATATGGGCTTTATCTCTGAAAAGAAAATCCCTAGGTGGGGGTTACCTGGTAAAATGATCCTAAGCCCTTTTCCCCCTGACTTTAAACTTGTCCTTGAGAGTCTCTCTTTCTGACCCCACTGCTGCCATCACACTATTTCCTCTTTAAAACTCTGACCAAAGGCAAAGGAGAGGTGGGTATTTTCTTGATTTCCATTTGTTTCTCTAACATAAGCTACGATGTTCAAAGACTTCTCTAAATTCAAAGAAGAACAAAGGAATTTCAAATAAAGTAAAAGCGACAAAGTACAGTCAAGATCGCAGAGTATCTGATTTTCCTGTAGCTTACTTTAGCCAAGGACCCATTCTGTTACCTTGGAAGACCTATATGGCATGATATATGGCAGACCCAGATATTCTGTGGGCTAAGTCATGTTCTCAAACACAGCCTCATAGAAGTAGTCCCAGTGGGGCAGAGCTCACCAGCTACCAGACCGTGAGCAGGTTATTGAAAGCTTCTGAGTTTTGTTTTGTTTCTTCGCTCTCACAAAAGAGAGATAGCACCTTTTACATATGGTTATCTAAGAGCTAAATAAGATCATCTCTGCAAAGACACTTTATAAGCTTTAAAGCATATACACGTGTGTGTATAAAGCATTTGTGTACATACTATATTAGATATATATATAACATCTATATATGGTATTAGTAGCTATATTTATAATTATATTAATAGCAAGGGTTTGCTTACTGTTAACACTTATATGTAAAGTGTTCCATTTCCAAAGATTAGTATAATCAATGATGAAGTTTTTTTAAAAGAGTAAAAAATTTCAATTTTGGATAAATGTTCATTTTCATGACATGTATTATTGTTTGCTTACTTTTAAATGATGCCTCTTCATTGGAGAAATTTTAGAAAATATGGAAAAATACAAAAGAAAAAAATCACTGGTAATACCCTACTCAGAAATAAATAGTTAGCATTTTCTGTTTTCCTATACATTTTTGGCATAAAATAACTATTTAATCATATTGTGACTGTTATATTACAAACTGCTGTATTCACTGAGCGGTATGTCATGAATCTTTTTTCTGTTTGGAAATGTTCTCCCACAAAGTTATTTCTACTAGCGCCATAATAGACTAACATACAGATGCACCAGAATTTAGTTCACCAGTATTATTTTGGTAAACATTTAGATTGTTTTCTAGGTCTTCACAGTTCCAAATGTATATCATTGTATTTTTATCCTTTTACCATCTCTGTTTTCTGAGGATACATTCTTAAAAGTGGAACTGCTAGGTTTGTGTTTATGAACATTTTTTAAGACTTCTGAATCTTAGTGCCAACCTGTTGGACCCAAAGGTTGCATAAAAAGGCCTAACTTGGGGGTCTCCTTGCACGCATCTCACACCGTAGCGCAGCCACACCCGTGTGTGGGCTTTTGTACTGCCTCTGTTCTTGTTTCTTAAACTCCTTACTCCATTGCCGACCCTAAAAAAAATAATAAATAAATAAATAAATAAATAAATGTATAAATTTACATTTCCACTAGCAGCTAATGAAAGCTTCTGATCTCCTACATCGCTGCCCACCTCCTGTTAGTATTTCTTTAAGCATTGCCCATTTTGTAGGAATACAATGCTATCACTTTGTTGCCTCAATTTACATTCATTTGATTGCTACCAAAGTTGATATAGAAGATATTTTATAATGAAGACTATTAAAAGCTTAAAAAGGGAAAATCATGTGGGGAAATTGAAATTTCATTTTCCAGAAAGAAGCATAGAAATAATATTATCGTTAAGATCATAAAATAATTTAGATCATGTAGCCACAGATTGCAAAGCATCACATTTATCTTGCAGATATGTAGATGTAGACATAAGCATAGCTGATATAGATAGAGGTGGAGGTAGATAGAGATCTGTGTCAATCAAATGCAAATTGCTACAAAAAGGGTTGGGCAACCAGGTTGCCTATGATGCTATCATCTGCACACAAGTTCAAATTCAAGATGGCGTGCTCTTTTAAAGTCCTATTTTACATATGCTACCACAATAAAAATAAATAAAGTCTTCTTTTAGGTCATTTTATTGGGATTATAAATACCCCTAAAGGATGCTAATATCAGAGAAGGAGCATTGCTGATAAAAAGAATTTCATAGCAAATGGTAATGGAAAGGTCATTTTCAAGCTAATGTCTTTACAGGGATAGCTTTAATTTGCATTATTACAATTTGTTTACTCTTTGCCAGGTGGATTACATTTTACGTGTGATTAAAATAATGAATTCCCATCATTTTTTTTTTACCGCATTCCTTGAAATGTGTGCATCACCAATCTCTTCTGCTGCCTTTGAGAATTGCCAGAGTTTCCTCTCCAGGTTGCAAACAGGTGCTTAAGCACCATCTTTAAAAGTTCCCTGCCTAAGGGCCACTGCCCCAGTTGTCAAAGGAGTACTTCACATCATCATAAAAGTGATCCAAGTTGATCCTAGGCAGAAAGCTCTCTTATTTTCCCTGGGATGAAAACAATTCCCCAGGACCACTGACATCAGTATTTGTATAACCCTGTGTTGTCATTCTTGGCTTTAAAGTATATAAAAACAGAAGCTGGCCACAGTTGTCCATTTTGTACACTGAAAATATTCTCTATTTGTAAGTTTTTAAATAGGGTTATAAAAAGAGTGCAAGAAAAGAGAAGTTTCCTTGAAGTAGACGAACCACCCAACATGGCAGATCAATGGCCGGGAAGATTAGAGAGATCTACTGAGAACCTTCAATGGGGTTAAGGTTGAAAAAGAAAATCTAGGGGGGCCGGCTGTAGCCCAATTGGTAGGGCACCGGTCTACCACATAGGAGGTCCCGGGTTCAGTTCCCGGGGCCTCCTCAAGCGGGCAGACCGCCTTGAGAAGGTAAGACACCACGGGCAGGGCAAGCCACCATGAGCAGGCAGGCTGCCGCGCGGTGAGCTGACTTGACGGGTCGCTGCAGTGGGGAGAGACAAGCAGACACAGAAGAACGCAAAAATGAACACAGCAAGAACAAGCAGAAAGGGGGGGATGTGTAATAAATAAATAAATAAATAAGAAAATCTAGAAAATAAAAATGGAAAGAAATAAGTTTGTTGAAAATAGACTGTCTACTAGGTAATATGCCTGGGGTTTTACATAAATTAACTGGTATTTCAAATGATAATTCACTAAAGCATGTAACTTATGAGTTGTACAACACACACACACACACACACACACGCATATGGAAATTAAACCTAAGGGTTATTTCTCCAGAGGGGACTTACAGATTTTTTCAGGTTCCTTTTGACACATCAGTCGTCTCTAATTTTTCTACTATAAACCTGTGAGGGTATTTTTTAATTTCTTGTTAAATACATCTCAGAATGCTAAGACATCTCTGTTTGGCACCACCTCCTTGGATATTAGGGTCACCTGAGCTGCCAGGAGAGGAAAATTTCTCAGGGTGGATATAGAATCCATTTGCAGAAATAAGGAGTTTCTGGCTCTCAGATTTCCAGTCCTTCTCCTCATAGCCTGACAGCAAAGAGACATCTCAGCAACTCTCCCATAACTGCCAGCCAGCCGTCACTACTCATTAGGGGGTCTCGACCCTAATTGCCATCTCTTGTCTGCCATCTCTATGGTCTCTCTGAAAGTAGAGTTCTTTCTCTTGACTGAGACTTGCTACCGTTTGCTTCTCCCCACCCAGAAGCATGCCTCTGTTTCTTCCTTTCATTGGTTGGATTTTATGCTCTCCTTCCCTTCTTGTCTTCAATCCTATCCTTCTGATATATTTTGAGAGCCAAGGGGAACTGGAAAATGCCCTTGATTTGTAATCTTTTCCTTCTACCTATGCCTCAGAAATGGTGGATGCAAAATGGGTAACCTGGAAGAAAGAGATCACTCAACGCTACCCTTTCTCTTAAATTAAAATGTAGCTCCTGCTTGCCTTTAACTCAGCTCTTTCCAGCCAAAACGCAGTGGACACAGGAAAAAAAAAATCCAGATTTAAGAGCCAGTTAAAGTCACTCCTTGAAGGGAAGAACATTAAATTCATAAGAAAACTGTATGAATGAAAATAACTCATTCAAAAAAGGAGGTTTCTAGAATTTTTGGAAAGTGTCTATTTTATCTCGAATTTGCAGTGAATCCAATGATCAGTATTGTAATAAGGACACAGGAAAAGAAACTAGTATGGAAAAGCTCTGCCCTAAATAGTTCCTAACTCATCATGTTATTTGTTAATAATAAAGCACATGGTAAATTATAATAATGAAAAGGCCTACTCCCTCAAATAGATTTGAAGTAGAAAAATCTGGAATGCCAATTCTAATAATCTAATAATTTTCTTCAATGAGCCTTTTCCAGGCCTTGATGGTCCTAAGGGGGTGGATATTTAAGCCAATACACCCACAAATGAAGTATACTTAAGGACACAGCTTGTCAAATCCCATCAACTATTAGGTGGGTCTGTTAGGTGATAAATTCATAGGCGAACATATTGCTCAACCATGTGCCCTTGCATCTGCCTTAAATCAGGTTTGACTTTAACTGGATTGTATCTCAATGGCAGGTGTATCAACTCTCAATATTTACTTGGCATTACTAAAAACCTGTTATGATTAAGTAATTCTGATTAAGTATTGGAGGAGCTACACCTTCCGTTGACTGTTCAGCTGCTCTGAAGGAAGAGCTTTTTGTTTCAGGTGTATTCTTGTTTGATTCTCTCAGTGAGAAGGAATCTCCTACGAGATAACCAATTCTTTGTGTACTAACCCCACACCCTAGGCGAAAAAGCCCTGGTGGCCTACTAGATTAGCTGGTGTTCCAGAGAACTACATGAGAATATGCTCTGGGCCAATCGCCATTTTAAATGTAGGTTTAGATTCAGGGTTTTTTGTTGTTGGTTTTTTTTTAAAGATTTATTTATTTTATTACATATCTCCCCTTCCCCCACACTGCGGCAACGCGCCGAGACTGGTCACTGCACAGGTGCGGCTTTCCCCGCTTGTGGGCGGCTTCTGCTTCCATTCACGGCCGGCTCTCAGTTCACGGGTGGCTGGCTGTGCTCCATTCGCGGGTGACCTGCCCTGCCCGTGGCGGCTTTTGCCCTGTCCGTGGCAGCTTTTTGCCCTGCCCACAGTGGCTCTGCCCGCCCATAGCGGCTTGCCCTTCTCAAGGTGGTCTGCCCGCTAGGAGAGGTCCCCGGGAACCGAACCCGGGGCCTCCCATGTGGTATGCCGGCACCCTATCCACTGGGCTATCGAGCCGGTCCCTTTAGATTCAGTTTTAATCTCAGTTTTAAATTTAGGACACGGCAGGATTCACATGCTGTAT
The DNA here is from genome assembly GCA_004027955.1 of Chaetophractus vellerosus. Classification (NCBI taxonomy): domain Eukaryota; kingdom Metazoa; phylum Chordata; class Mammalia; order Cingulata; family Chlamyphoridae; genus Chaetophractus; species Chaetophractus vellerosus. The sequence continues at coordinate 10,229 of PVKH010017313.1, read as the reverse complement.
TTGTCCACAAATGCAGGGGCGAATGACTAAGCAGCCAAGTGGTGCAGCTAATATTTCACTGGCTAGTCAGAATTACAGAATTTTAGAAATGGAAAGAATTTCAGATATCATCTAGACTGGTCCAAGTGAGAAGCCTACGTACAGAGGCTGTGAATGACTCAAGGTCACAGAGTAAATTAGGGAAATCATGCCTTATGTTTGTACTAAGAAAGAGAATTGTAAAAAGATGAATGATATAGAATACGCCCCCCACAGCTGCCAAACTAGCCCCAGTAGAGAGCTATGTTTTGTAATAAGTTTGGTGAAAATTAGGGAATTACATTTTTTTTAATATTAGAGTAGACTTTCTCCCTATGGACTTTTATATCCGTACATAGTAGGAGCTCATTTTACACAAACTCAACACATGGGAATTCTAGTATATATGATTGGCAATTGAAGAAAATAAAGACAGAGAGAGAGAGAATTACAATTTTTGAAAATCATTTCTATGATTAATTTTGTTTATTTATTGTTACTAGAGTGTTTATTTGCCTTGATTATATAAAAATGTGATAGGTAGGTTGTATAAGAAATACTTATTAAATAGTGGGGTTTGCTATGGTGCACAATTTTCAATTTATGCAAAGTCTCTTCAAATTTATTGTTCATGTAAAATTAGGTCCTACTGTGTATATATGTGTGTGTGTATGTATATACACACATATATGTATGTCTCAATGGAACTTAATTAATTTTTAATTATGAAAAATGTAAATGCATGCAAAAACAAGAGAAAAATATAAAATAAACCCCGGGTACCCATATACAATATCAAGTTTCATCTCTTATCAATGCACAGCCAATTTTGTTTCACCTAAAGCTCTCTACTTCCACCCTAATTGTGTTTGAAACAGATAGCAGGCATTATATCACGTCATCTGTAAACATTTCAGAGTGTACTTCCAAAAGATAAGGACTCTTTTTTAAAAGCAAAACCACAATACCATTAACACTAATATAAACTTAAAAATTCCTCAATATAAAGAGATTTTTAAATTTACGTGTGTTATCCTTTGCCTTAGAATTATTACATACTAGTACAATTTGATAATACTGTTTCATTGATTTTTGCATTCAACAAGTACTTCCTGAGCATTTATGTAAACATCTACAAATGGTTTGTTAGTGTGGAGGGTGGGGGAAGAGGCCCAGATTGCTACTTTTTGAGAAGCAGTAGAGAATAGAAGAAGGAGAAAAGATTTTGTAACCAGATAGAGTTGTATTTATGTTCCAGCCCCACTCCTTATTGAATATGGGCATGTTTCTTAATCTCTCAAAGCCTCAGTTTAGTTATCTGTAAAATGGGGATCATAATGGCTATCCAACAGGGTCCCTGAGAGGGCTATATGAGATTAGATATGTAAATAAAGTTACAGAACCCAGCACAGGTCAACACTCAAAACAATAGTATTTTATTCGAGGATTTATTTAGTAATGTGTAAGTATCAAGTTACTAATATATTTTCAACCAGATTTATTAACTTTAATTTACTAGATATGTGTGCATACCATAAAACTCATTATTCTCTTTCTGAGAATAATAATGCTTAAAAAAAAAAAAAAAGCAGACTTCTGCAGGAGGCCTACATGCCGCCGTTACTGCTGCCACCAGGTCTCTAGTGATCCCCGAGAAGTCCCAGCACATTTTGCAAGTACTCAATGCCAACATCGATGGGTGGCAGAAAATAGCCTTTACCATCACTGCCATTAAGGGCATGGGGCAAAGTTGTGCTCATGTGCTGCTGAGGAAAGCAGACCTAGATCTCACCAAGAGGGCAGGAGAGCTTGCTGAAGATGAGGCGGGACGTGGAATTGCCATTATGCAGAATCCATGCCAGTACAAGATCCCAGACTGGTTCTGGAACAGACAGAAGGACATCAAGGATGGAAAACACAGCCAGGTCCTGGCCGATGGTCTGGACAACAAGCTCCGTGAAGACCTGGAGTGACTGAAGAAGATTCAGGCCCATATTAATTTGGGGTAGCAGCTTACAGTTACAAGGCCCTGAAGAGTCCAACTCAAGGTACCATAAGAGGTACTTTCTTACCAAAGCCATTGGCCACGTGTTGGAGCAAGATGGCGGGCAATGCCTGCAAGGCCTGCCTTCCTTCTTCCTCTTAAGGCTCCGTGGTCCCACCTTCTTCTGAGCTCAGCTATGGACTGGCATAAGGTTCGTCACTCTCCCCGGGTCTCATTTCTTTCTGAGCTCAGCTACTCTGTTCTCTCCCCAAGGTCAGCTGTAGACTACCAGGCTCATCACTCTTCCTGGGGCTCCAGCACCAAAACTAAGTTCTCTCCTCTGCCGTATCTTTTTCTCTGTGTTTATTTCCATGTGATAGTCTGTTTTGTCAGCCAAAGGGGGCTGGGACTCAGCATTGAGTCACACTCTAATGATGTGGTTGAATCAAAGTCCTAATCTTTACATAATTTAATCAGATGTCTCAGTTGAATCTAATACAATCAAAGGGTTATCATGCCCAGAGGAACAGACCAGTTCACAAATATAATCTATATTTCTTTTGGAATTCATAAATAATATCAAATTGCCACAAGGTCTATTTCCCACTTATAAAAACTAAAATCAGAGAATAAATTGTCCCAGGTCCCTGAGAACTATCAGAGATCTGTGAAGCATTGTCAGGTTCCACAAATAATACCTGATCAATTGATGAGTGAATGAATAAATGAGGAAATATCTTTATGAAAAAGGAAAAATCTTATCCACATGATACAGCTAAGCGCAGTAATATCAAAAAGATTGGATGACTTTCCACAACGTTCTTTTCAGCTTTTTACCATGCACTTTTCCAATACATGTTCTTCTTATTAAGGGGGAAATCTTTTGTCCTATGTAACTCTGGAGTGGACGCTATTATTCTGTGATTAAATACTAGAATGTTGCCCAACTTGCTTTTGACTTTGATGAAGATGCAATTCTACTTTATAATTCAGCATCCATGTAGCACTAATTGTTAATAAGCCATTTAACATTTATTGCTCAGACAGTCATTTTATTAGACATTTCTCACTACACCCCTCTGAAGCAAGCCACTAGTAAAATCCTCATTTTATAGATGAAGAAACTGAGGCATGGAAAGTTAAAATAATTTGTTTCTAGTAAGGAGGTGAGTCACGGGAAAGGTGGCCTAGAACTCATGAGTCTTAAAAGACCTTACTAAGCTAAGCACTGAAACACACTAGGCTATTAAACATCGTGGTACCTGGGTCAGCTCAGCTACCTTTCACAGCCTGCTCCAACGAGATCGTCTCTGAGCTTCTCTGTCCCACCAGCTTTCAGGCACTTACACTGCATTCACTTAACACATACCAGCTGTATAATAACTGCTTAGTCGATGTGTGTGAAATGTTGGTTGACTGAGATGCAGTGCCAACTTATTGAAAATCCCTGATTCTGCCCCACAGTTGTACAGAGCAAGATGATCTGCTAATTGCCTTAATGAAACCCCATGTGCATACCCATCATCCCATCCTCCATTTGTTGTCTGGATCCCATCTAGCCAGCCAGGTCTTCTCAAGAAGTGTTCTTGATGGATGGCCTCATCTCTCTCCTTTAGAGTCAATTGATCCTGCCCTTCTGGGTCCTTTCCATCAGCATTTATGCATGTCCAAGTCTCATTATCATTTCTTCATGTAATTTAGACACAGATACAGAAAGGAAATCATGTTTCAGTTCCACATCTCCCTCAAGATATTGCTGCTTTCTCCCCTCTCTTTCTATATCTGCATCTTCCACTTCCTGAATTCCCACTCATTCCTTAACAGTCCAATCCAGCTTCCATTTCCATGCTCCACTCAAGTGGCTCCTAGTAAGTGGCTAGCATGAACCCCATGTTACAAAACCCCTTGGATGTTGTTTAGCACTCATTTCATCCCAGCAGCATACAGCTCAGTGATGCCACCCTCTCTTGCTTTTTCTCCTCTCTGCTGGCATCTTGTCAATTTCCTTTTGCCAGTTCATCCCACTCTACCAGGTGATGAAAGGGCAGAGATTCTGAAAGTTTCAGCCTTGGGCTCTCTTCTGTTCTCATCTGTCTTCTTTCTCTAAGTAATCTCACCCATGCAGGTGATCTGTTGACCACCTAAATATCAATAGATCAATGACTCCCCAAATTACATCTCCTGCTTAAACCTCTTCTCTGAGTTCTGTAATCATACACTGAATTCCCTATTACACTCCTTGACCCTAATGTTTCCAAGGTCTCTCAAACCTAAAACACCCCCTAAGATACGTGATTTTCCTCCCCAGACCTCGTCCTCTTCCACGCTTCCCTGTCTCAGTGGACAGCAAAACAATCCATCCTGTTTTGGAAGCGAGAAACCTAGGAGTCTTCTTTGGTGCTTATCTCCTCTTCCACCCATAGCAAATCTTCACCAAGCCCTATCAATATTACTTCCTAAAAGTCTTTCAGGTATGGCCACATCACTTCATATCCATCACCTGACCGCTGACTGATCTCTCCGCACCTACTCTTGCCCAGCTCTACACTGAAAGCACCCTGTTCTTGTGACACTCATGTCCTTCTTAAAACCCTTCATTGCCTTCCCATTGCTCTGAGAATGTCGACCCAGATCTTCAGCATGGCCCGTGTAGCCTTCAGGACCCAGCCTCTCTGTGCATCTGCAGCCTCATTCTGTGCCAGTCTCATCCTCAATTTCTGTGTCCCAGTCATCCAACCTTCACTCAGTCCCTGAATTGTGCAGTATCAGGTCTTGCCTATGCTATTCCCCCTTCTAAACACCTTTCCCAACCACTACTTACCTTTGGCTGATGAGCAAATATTTCTCAATCAAATCACAGTTCAAATATTATTTCTTCGGGAAAGCCTTTTATGATATGATCTCCCAAACTAAAGCAAACCCCTTGATTATAACCTTTTACAGCACCTTGTAGAACTTTTCCTTTCTTAGCAAAGTTGTAACTTTTAATTTGGCCATGTGATTTTAGATTAAGATCTGTCTTACTTACCAAACCAGAAGCTCCTTGAAGTTAAGGCTTGTGTCTCTTTTGCTTGATTCTATATGCCCTGTTCCTATACTGGGCACCTACTAACTTATCCACAGTTATTTGTTGAGTGAATGGATGAGTAGCCTACAGAGTCCAGGCAGGAAAGAGAAGATATACTCAAGCTGGGTAAATTCAGGGCAGGTTAATGAAGGACGTTTTTACCAAGTTGTGGAAAGGGTTAAGGGTTAAGGTGGTGGGGGAAAGAGGCACCCAAACCCAGCAACAGTGGAGAACCATTTTCATTCGTATGCCCCAAGGGGCAAGAGAAGGGGGAGGACTGGAACCCAGAAAGACCTTGAACTGTAGAAGGGGGGTTCCTAACAGCAGCAGCATCCTGGCTTAGTAATGCAGTTTCAGCCAACCTGTGGCCTGGCAGGAAGGGGCCAAAGGAATAAATAGTCTTTTCTTACCCTCTCATCTCCTTTAGTGCCCGCCATACACCAACCCAACCCAAAGCTCTGACCTCCTCCTTCCAGAGCAGAGCAGGGTGGAAAAGAGATCTGGAAGAGCAAAGGTTTTTACCCATCAAATCCCTGCCAGAGGAGCGGATGTGACTCAAACGGTTGGGTGCCCGCCTCCCACATGGGAGGTCCCAGGTTTGGTTCCTGATGCCTCCTGAAAAAGCAATCATGGCAACAACAACAAAAAAAAACACAAGCAAAATAGACAAACAAAAACCAATTCAGGGGAGCCAATGTGGCTCATTGGTTGTGCACTGGCTTCCCACATACAAAGCCCCCAGTACCTCATTAAAAAAAAAAAATTCCACCAGAATCCACTGCATGTTATGCATATGCCCCATTTAATCCATCCATTCATGCAGGAGGTATTCACTGAACATCTATTGGAGCAAAGTATTGTACTAGGTACTGGGGAGGATATGATGGAAATTCCATTAAATTTGTCAAGAATTTGTTAAAAGCTTACAATGGGTAGAGCCTTTGCCCTGCAAGAGTTTATCTAGTTAAAGAGACCAAAGGGACCGTGGGGTTTAAAGGTGCCAATAAGTCCCACCCTTCTCCCCTTACCAACTCCAGCTACATTGAGGGATAGTATATCAGAAAATACTAACATCACATAAAACATCACGTGATAAAGTATCGAAACAAGGGGCATGGTTAGAAGCTGCCATTGCTAATCAGAACTAGGCTGCCAACCCCACCCCCCACCACTTTCAACCTTTGGGTGCTCTGAATGAGGGTGAAAATCACGAGGTACAGAATGTGCCATTTAAGTTACCATTGTATGAGTCAATGAGGAGGTTGTGCTTATTCTAAAATATAATTGCTATTGGCTCACCAAAATTAGTATCACTTTGCAGTTTTTGGACCTATCAGGTATACACAGGCATGGTTACTTAGACAAAAATGTATCACACAGATACCCATGTATATAATTTTACCCATATACAACATCTGAATTGGATTTTCCACTAATGATCTGAAAATTACAATAGGGAAGAATGGTAATTATATACCATTTGACGATTTGCCTTTATTATGAATAGTCAAAATAAATGAGATTCCCCAAATTTGAACTTCTGGTTTTTTCTCAGAAATGCTTTATTCAAGCACCAATTTTTTCTTGAGGCAGCCAAATGGCATCGGTCCCTTTTACCTCCACATGCGCAGCAGAGCTGATTTATGCAAGATCAAAACCTATCCAATTTGCATGCATCCAGGTTGCACAGAAATTCCAGACTTGCCACCCACTGACAGTTAGGGTCACCCCAAGTAAATGAAATAAGACTGAAGGTATTTTCTCCATCATCTTGCCTTGTACAAACCAAAGAATCCCATAGCCTTGTAGTTCCCTTATAGCTTGGAATTTTTCCGGAGAAATGGAGCCCATAAAGCACTCCATTTCAATGACATACCAGGACATCCAACTTCATTCCATTTTGATTTCTTTTTCTATAAATCAGAATTGGAACAAGCAAAAATTGTTGTTGGAGGAAATTTTAGATGGCCTTCAATTCAATGGATTCCAAACTGGTTTTTACAGTATTCTAGGGATTTAAGCCACCAAAGATGAGACCCATGGGCAAGACCCTGGGTTCCTTAACTCCTGCCTTGCTTCTGTCTCCATCAGGAAGCTCTACACTTATATACTGTGAAGATTTTGCATGAAGAAAATGGTTTATCTACTAAAAGGGGCTTGAAATACATTCATCTAGTCCAGATATTGTATCATCTACATTAGGAGACTTAAGGCTGCAAAGAAAAAGTGACTCGTACAAGTCCCAAAGCTAATTAATTGCAAAGCCAGGGTTAGCCCTCCTCTATAAGGTGCCATTCTGGAGAATCTGTGCAAAATGGTTTGCTTGCAACCTGAAGAATAGATATCAGTTGTGCTGCTTGCCCATAGCGTGAAATGAGTACATTGTTCATGATGAAGGCCAACAAGTAGGTTGAAATTCAGGGTGAGTAGCACATTGTGAAATAGAAGTCAGATATGCACAGTTCCAGAGAAGATATATGAATCTTATGTTACTGACTGCCATTTTCAAGATTGCAAAACCCAAAACTAATTTTCTCTTCAACCTCTGTTTATACAAAGATGCACATATCTCAAGTGTCTAGCCTAATCTCAATTACTACAATAAATATTATGACAAATGACTTAACAACCTAACAAAATGCCTTAGGTCCTTAGCATTATCAAAGTCTCCTGAACCTAAGGAAAGCAGAAGAATTGATTACCCAGAATGATAAGGTGCTGTAGCTAGTTGGTTCAGATGGCCACAGTGTATCATCCTTCAAGGTCAACTCAAGTACGCCCTCATGTATACCATCTTCTCTGTGGCTTCTCCCCCTGCCTTCTCATAGGTTGTAGGAGCCATAGCATTCACTGGGCATTGACCTTCACTTACTTTGCATTGCTATTTAATTTATCAGCATGTGCGGTCATCCCAATTAAATTATAAACCTTTGGTGGAAAGATTATGTCTTATGCTTCCTTATCTTACCAGTGTATGACTCCATGTCCTGCGAATGATAGGTGCTCAATAAATGTTGGCTGATAATAATGATGATGAGCCATGAAAAAATCACCTTTATGCTCCACTTGAAAGAACTACTCAAAATGCATTCCCTGTCACTAGAAGCCTATGCTTCCTTATATGAGAGCAGAAGCAATACAAATAATAATACAGGATTATTTCTGGACCATTTGTGGTTGAGTTTGTATGTATTCTCTTATGTGACAGCTGCTACTATTTTCTCCATTTTATAGATAAAGATATTGAGACACAGAAAAATTAAGTAGCATTCTCCTGATTTCATAGATATCCTAAAGAAGGTAACAAACAATCACTAAGTATGTCTTTTTAAAAAATCAATAAATAATCATGGGAAAAAAGTCCCAAGTTGGGAGAAACATGTAAAACTAATTTCATCGACCTCATTATTGTGATTAAACAAATTCTAAATAGATAATGCATGGAGCCACGTCAATCTTATCATACCCATGGTCTGAAAAGACTGTGAAACACCTTTAGTGAAGACTTTTTTTAACCCATTGCTTAAGGATTGGCTTTCCTTGCAAATCATATACAAGTCACTGTTTCAATTTATGTCATCTCACCACTCTAAGCTTTTATTTCCCTTTTTATATAAGAATCCCATCTTCAGCCATTGCAAAAGATCTATGAAATAGGTTGAGGTGGCAGGAGAAAAGGATCATTGGTAAGGGGTCTAATCTCTTTAGGAATTTCCCCATATGAACCCAATACTCTCCTCTGAACTGACCTTTCTTTGCAAAAGTTAGTAATGTCCCAGTTTTCTTTACTCTGGTTCCATAGCCTCACCTTGACTAGTGTTTTTGTATTGACAACATCCTGGTACTCCCATGTGCCCCACAGAACTACATCAAGAAGTTCTTATTACCCAGTGGGTGCCACAGTCTAAGGTGCTTCCCTGTCTTCATTTTTGTTCTTTTGCTATGTCCTGAGTTCTCTTGCAAACTTAGGGGCTTCGTGACATAGCAGATCCATGGAGGTGGTTTGCATAATGAACCCAGCCACATGAGCCATTTGACATCTTGCTTATTACGAATACAGTAAACACATGTAGATTTTGTGCTATAATTCATTAATTCATCATTCAATAAATATCTATTCAGTGTCTACTATGTGCCAGCACTGAATAAAAATAGCACTAGACTTCTAGACAAAAGTCATGGGCTCAAGTCTTTATTTAGTAGCTGTAGGGCTTCTTTGCTTCAGTTTCTTTGCCCATAAAATGGCAATAATAATAAAATCTAACTCATAGATTATTCTAGCTATGAGAAGATGAATAAAACATGGCCCCTGATTTGGAGGTGGTCATAGAAACCCCACAGTGATTTCTTAATCAAACCCAGACTAACAAGTAACCTTTTCAATATTTCCACCCCAGAACAAATAAATATTATAGCTACTGTGGCTATAAAAGTAAGGAAGCAGAAGCAGGAAGAATGAGACACCAGAGAGAAAATACAAAGGCAATGGAGACTCACAATTCCAAAGTTGAAAGGAACCTTAAAAATGACCTTGTCTAAGGGTCCCCACCATTTTTGTGAGAAGACAACACAGAATTTGGAGGCAAAGAGCCTGGGGTTCAAATTGTTGCTCTGACACTTTCTAGTTGTGTGGCTTTTTATAAATGACAGCCTCTTTAGTCTTATCATATCATTTATAGAATGAGAATAATAATGACCCCAACACAATCATTGCATGGATGAAATAAAATAGGATGTGAAAATTAATTGCAATGTAATAAGTGCGTAAGAAATGACAATACAGTGCATATAGCTCAAGTGGTTGAGTACCTGCTTCCCACGTATGAGGTCCAACTCTCAGGGAGGAGCAGATGTAGCTCAGTGGTTAGGCACTTGCTTCCTGGGTTCAATTGCCAGTACTTCCAAAAAATAAAAAAAAAGGCAATAAAAATAATTATTTTGGGGTGGTTACTGTGTTTAATAGTATTATTTTTTTTATTTTATTTATTACATATCCCCCCCCCTTCTGCTTGCTCTTGCTGTGTGTCCATTCTTCTGTGTTTTTCTATGTGTGCTTCTTGTCTCCCCCCATCTTTGCAGGGATGCACCGAGTCGGCCCTCCGTGGCGGCGGCTCGCTCCGTTCGAGGGTGGCTCCATTCCGCTTTCACGGGCGGCTCCAC
>PVKH010017312.1:0-15461 GCA_004027955.1 Chaetophractus vellerosus | reverse complement strand
TATCGAGCCGGCCCCTCTCAGAAAGTTTAAAAATCAGTATCTTTTTATTTTATGTTTTAAAGATCCAGAATTTATCTCTATTATATAAGTAATTTAATGTTATTATATAAAACAGTAGGAAAAGCCATACTAGTCCAATTATAATCACTATACTTTGAAACTTATTTTGGGGCCAATAATCAGACAGATATGACATTGGGTAGTTGAACTAATACAAATTGGAGATTAAAATGCCTTTCTGGATTTAGCCAAATTCATTTGCTTCTAGTTTTTTTTTGTTCTCCCTACACCATAAATGTTCAAAACTCATTCAAGTTTAATTTTTCTACATAATAGTCACATCTTGGTTTACTATTTCTTTCTGTTTTAACTATTTCCTCCCTCTTAAAAAAATCATTTGTAACTAAAGTTATTTTCAATCACAAATAAATTGATCTTACATTTAACGAAGGGCCAAATGAAGAATACAAATTATAGAATAGAATTTATTTTTCAGACCGTTGTGGGGAAATCTTAGAAAGATGTGGAAATAATTGGTCTAAATTCCTCTCTGATTTGACTACTACTTTTATTGAAGTTCGCTTCCATTGTGTTAATACACCAGTGTGGATCAATTAAAATGGATCAGTAAATAATATGGTATTAGGCTAATAGGCACTGAAGAAACACAATAAAATAATATTCTAATGTGAACTAATATTGTCATATGGAGTATATCTGAATATAAACTAATGGCTAACTTTGTGTTTAGAATTTATTGCCAATTTTTTGAGTCTACATAATATATTTCTTTACTTATGCTATAATAGATCTCCAGAAAGATAAAATTACGTTTCAACGATAACTACAAAGTTTTGTAATTAGCTGATCATTCACTCAGTTAATTATTCAGTGACTCCTGTGCCCTTGGCTATGTGAGATATAAATACAAAGATGGAAAAAATATACTCTTGGCCTTAAGAAGCTTATACTCTGGAATTTAAAGCTAGCTAATGTTTCAGACGAAAGGTACAATACTAGAAGTGAACAAAATGCTTTGGAAGACATAGAAGAAATTAATTATATCTTGGGGGGGTGTGTCTGAATAAATATTAAAATAATCCAAGTTTGCTTTTCATTATTCCTAGTCATGTAAATGAAAGTCTCTTGAGTCCTGCGTTTATTTATTTGAATCTGTGTTGAGTTTGCGCAGTTATCTCAAGCTTTGACTTGTTCCTTTTCTTTATCTGTCATTTAAAGAGCATTCAGTTGGAAGTATAAATAAAATTCTAGAACTTTATATCTGTTCATATGCGTTAAAATTTTTATGTTTACGTAATGTAGTTTGTTTAGTTTTTATTATGAATTAATGCTTGAATATGGAATTTTTAAATCTTTGGATTTTCTTTATTTGCACTTGAGGTGAAATATTTCTTTGTAAGTCTCATTTACTCATTTTAACTTGATAAATGTGAAATTTGATTGTGCAAAAAGAGACAGATGATTTCAACTTTGGGATAGGGAAGATGAATAGCAGCCTGAACTGTATCTTCTATACCCTGATAATAATTATTCACAGATTCTGAGAAAGTTTTTATTTAAGTGCTGTACTGGTACTTGCTTCCAATCTGGATTTAGCTCTTCAAGCTGACATATTATACAATGTAGTTCAGCCACCATTTTACTTGTAAAAACATCTACTTATCTCCAGGATGAACATGTTAACCCAAGATTGGACTTTCTAAAGATTATTTGCTTTTGCTCTTTGTTAGACTATCTTTTAAATTCCTTCAATACAATTATACAGAAAACATCTGCTTTTGTGGTCTTTGAAAAAAGTAGTTGGGCTTTATGGATGGGGCTTTGGCATTGTACCCGTTAATGTAATGTATCTTGAATTTTGTGTTTAAACTTGTCTACAGAAGAGTCAGAAAACCAAGGTTAAAATGCCATAAAGTGTTTTTTCTCATATTTGAGTTGGGCATAGTGATAGGCAGCAGTAAATTGTGTACTGAAGAAAATTTATATTCACATATGAAGAAACCGTTTCACTTTAATTTCAAGAGCAGAATGCTACTTTGCTTATTAAATGATGAAGAGAGTGGTATTTTCCTGTCTTACTGTTAACCCCTTCTGTCCACTTCTAATGATTTTTCTGTTGATCATTTGCCCAGTTCTTAAGATTCCCTTTGACCATCTCCATCCCCTCATGTTGAATATCTTTGAGGTTTCTGTTTATAGTTTATTTAGTTGTCCCCTTATGTGTTTTCACCTACTAGTTTAGGACCTTGCTTACATTTCTTCCATTACTTGTTAATTACCTTTTGGTTGCTCAGGAGCTATTTTGCTGGACTTTGACGGCATGGGTTTTGCTGGCCTTAGTCTTTGTACTGCATTTTTAGTTTGCTGCCGCCCTTGAGGACATTCTCAACTATCTTAAATCCTAATGGAGATACCCACATACACACACACGCCTTCAGCTAGTTGTTATGTTAAAAATACCTTTATCTCATTTAAGACCCTCTTTTTGAGAATTGATACAAGAGCCAATATTAATTGTGTGCTTTTGTTTCCTGATTGCATATAATCCGTGTGAGAAGGCAAGTATTTTTCTACTTGGAACAGCAACTTTGTTTCTCAGTAGAAAGTATTCTTTTTTTTTTTAAGATTTATTTTTATTTATTTATATATCCCCCCCTTGCTGCTTGTGCTTGCTGTGTTCATTTGCTTTGCATTTTTCTGTGTCTGCTTGTCTCCCCCTGCTGCAGCATCCTGCTGAGTCAGCTCACCGCGCGGTGGCTTGCCTGCTCGCGGCGGCTTGCCTTCTCCAGGAGGCTCTGGGAACCGAACCTGGGGCCTCCTATGTGGTAAACCAAAGCCCTACCAATTGAGCCACAGCTTGTTCCCAGAAAGCACTCTTTAAAGTTACCAATTTTTCACTGTCAAATACAGAGGCAATTGTTTAGTCCTTATCTTATGACCTATGTTTGACACAGTTGATCACTCTCTCCCTGTTGAGTCACTTTCTTCCTATACTTACAGACTACCACAATCTCCTTGATTTTCTTCTCCTTCACTAATGGCTTTTTAACTTTTCTTTTTCTAATTTCCCCAACCTATATCATTGAAATGCCCCAATCAGTTCTTGGACTTCCTCTATTCTATCTGTACTATCCCCTGGATGATTCCATCTGAGATCTTGCCTTTTAAGTATCATAGCTTCTTAAAATGTTCTTCTGGAACTGGAATCTCTTATGTCCAACTGGCTTCTCTCCCTTTTCAATTTGAATGACTAATAGGTATTTCTAATGTAATATCACCAAAACTGAACTCCTGAGCATTTCCCCAAGTCTGTTTCCCCCACATTCTTTTATATCACAATAAATGGTTAGTTTAATCCTTCTGATTGCCCAGGCCAAAAATCTTGGAGTTAATATTCTTGCCTCTCTTTTCTTTCACAGGAATTTCTGTCTTCTTTTCACTGGACTATCTCTAGCACCAAGAATAGTGTCTAGTACATAGTGGCTACCAATACATAGGTTTTGAAGAAATGAAATCTGTGAGCTAGGAAAAAGAAAGGCTCACTTACAGTCTGATGCCTAAAGATGCTAGTACCAGAATCTATTAGTTAATTTAGGAAGCTTCCAGGAGAGCTGAAGATCTTTTTTCTTACCCTTATCAAGTACAAAGGGAGATAGCTTTTGTTCTGTCATTGAAACAATTAATTTGGCATAATGCAAATTGATGGAAATCATATGCTACTTTTTTGGAACATCAGACAGAGCATGGTAATTACTTTCTTTTTGAGGAGTGCCTCACTCTCATTTCTTGAGTTTTTGGTAATATCTCCTGCTGACACAAGGTAGGTACTCATTTTGAATGAATGAATGAATGAAAGAATGAATGAATGAAAGAATATTCCTAATGTACATTTCAATCTCAAAATTTTAAAAGCCAAACTTATCCTATTCTCTCATATAACCTGTTTCTCTCCTTGAATTTTCTATCTCTGTTAATGGTACCACCTCATATCTAGTTGAATAACAAAAATGGGAGGCCTTTTGTCAGCTCCTTTCTATTCCTTCATCCCCACATCCATTCGGCCATCAAATTCTACCAGTTATTCTTCTTTATATTTCAAATATTGTTGAATCCCTCATATTGCTCACCCAAGTTACTGCTATAGTAACTTCCTAACTTTTTTCTATTGCCTCCATCATTGCCCCTCATTTGCATAAAATCCTTTATGATTTCACTATTTCCAGTTGAATCTGATCTTTGTGGCTTGGCACCCAAGGCTGTGACTCATCTGGTCTCTGTCTTCTTGTCCAGCCTCATCTCTGTTGCCTCTTTCCCCTGCTCTCCCTCTTCCCTTCCCATTCCCATTAAATACTTGGGAAATCTGAATTACTTTTTATTCAGTGAAAGAGTCCGTGTCTTTGAACATGTTAATTCCTCTGCTTAGAACATCCTTGTCCACTTCTTCATCAGTCTGCCTTCCTTTTCATCCTTAAGAGTCAGTACAGTTTTCCTGCTTGCCTATTCTCATTTAGTGTCTCCATATTCCCATACTATCCTAAGCATATATCTTGTGCATTATACTTGTATCTTTGTTATACCTCTTTGTCTTCATGTGAGCAGGCAACATGTTTACTTTATAGTTCTTGAGCCATTCACAGTGTCTAGAAATTGATTGATATGGCCTAAACCCCAGACTGGCACATTTCCAGTGGTGTGCTATATTAGTGTGAGATCATATGATACCACAGATCTATATATCTCAATATGTGTTTGAAAAAACTGGAAGGAACTCTTTGGTTTGTACCTTGATTATAGAACTTTGTGTTTGTAAGAAAACATAACATCTTTTGGTGCATGTTTATATTTATAGACATATATTTACATGATATAAATTCATTCAAGAGTGGTTGTAGGCCCTAAAAATGGATAATTACTACTAGAATTGGGAAGGGATTTTATAGATTTAACTTAAATTCATTATTTCAACTTAAATTGATTTCCTACTTTTCCTCCTATGAACAATTGCCTTTATGAAATGTTTCCTGTAAATAATTTAGATAATCTCTTCCCTTTTTCCTCAATGCCATGGTATTATTGTCTATATATATTCACTTCCATTTAGGTGAGA
Organism: Chaetophractus vellerosus; assembly: GCA_004027955.1. Classification (NCBI taxonomy): domain Eukaryota; kingdom Metazoa; phylum Chordata; class Mammalia; order Cingulata; family Chlamyphoridae; genus Chaetophractus; species Chaetophractus vellerosus. Next base: position 10,333 of record PVKH010017312.1, on the reverse strand, counting down.
TTTTCATAAGTTAACTCTTTTCAGGGGAGGGGTCTTATTTTTGTTGCTTTCTTCGAGTTATTTGTAATTTGCAGCTTTCTGAGAACCAGATGACTGAGACTGATTGAGTTTCTTTGAGTGTAGAGAAGCATAATTTATATCCTTTGAAAGATCTTTTAAAATTATGTGGTATTGCTGAAAAAAAAGTTTTTGGGTACTGGCTATTGACTGGCAAGTGAATGGAAAGAACATTTTTAAACTTGACTTTTTGACATGAACTGGTATAGCTGAGTGAATCTTAACTGAAAAGGTAAAATCTATTTTTAAGGTTCTTTTTTTTTTTTTAAAGTATGTTTTCCTTTTCCCTCTGTCTCTTCTGGCTCATTTCCCCACCCTCACTGTAAACAATCACGTTTTGGCAGTAGAGGCATGCTGGTCAGATTTTAGTGCTTAGATATCAAATACAACGATTACTATATATTTCAACCAGCAGGAACTGAGACCCCTGTTGTTGTCTTAATCTAAAACCAGCATTTTACATTCATATAAACTTTGCCTTTAGGGATGAGGAAAGAACAATTTAGGTAACAGCATGAGGTTAAACTTATTGATCAGAGGTTTGGTAGTTCTTGCTAGATTTTGGTATAATGTTGGCTTGGAAAAATAATACCATCAACAACAACAAAGAATACCTTGGTTCTCTAGAGAGAATCTCATTTTCTTCTATTATATGGATTTTCTATTATGTGAAAGAGATTTCAGTCAGGGATTAAAAAACAAGGTGGGGGGGAAGGTTGAAAGTTGGAGTGTTAAACATGATCTGAAAAAATGTTCAATTTTTCATTTTCATCACTAAAGTTATATACTAAAGGATTTAGTTAATTTTATTATTTATTTATGGATTCTTAATAAACAGAACATACTGTAATTTTGAATTTTACCAACATGTGAGAATTATCGCCTGGTAAATTAACATCTATAAGTTATTAGTTTGACCTGTAGTGTTTATAATATCGTTTTTGGTTACAACAACTCCACTAACCACATTAAGGACACTTGTTGACCTTGAGGTCTTTGGGGCTTTGGGTTTCTCTTAATGAATGGAAAATTATTTTATACTCCTGTTTTCGGAAATTGTTATCCATCAAATAAAGATTATAGTTTTTTAGCTAGGGTATGTCTATTTATGATGTAAATGATATTTCTTTGACAAGAACTTAACTTTTTATTACAGTGGAATTTTTTATGGAATGCTACCAATGGCTAGTGTTTCTTTACCTCTCCTCGACCTTTAAAAAACCCAAATAAATGAAAAATAGAAAATTCTACTGCAACTATATTTCTCCCATAATTTATTATTGACTTACATATTTTACTTACAAATTGTTGTTTTAATAGACTCTGTGAGGGAAGATATTTGATAATACTTTGAGCAAAACCTTTATGTTTCAGTTTTGTTACTCTTTCTTTCATGTTGGAAACCAAGTTTGGGTCTTGCTGTGTAATCTTTTGTAGGTGGCTTGTATGCAGCTCATTAATGCCCTTGTTACATCTCCTGATGATTTGGACTTAAGGCTTCACATCAGAAATGAATTTATGCGTTGTGGATTGAAAGAGACATTGCCAGTAAGTGCCCTGCAGTCTCCTTATTAATATTTAAATTAGAAGAGTACTTGAGTAGGGGGAAATTTAGATAAATTACTTTCAAGAATGATTTTATCTGTTGGAGTAGGCTTCGGTATAAAAGACTTGAGTATAAAAATCCATTTTTGAAATATAGATAAGTATATGGATATTATTAAATACTTTAAATGTTTGAATACCGTAAATCATGTTAAATGTTGGTTTATTATTTCAAAGAATAACTTTGCTCTATGGTTTTCATTAATTTTTTTGTATAATTAAAAACAAAATTGTCAAAATTTGTATTTGGTGCCTTTAGAATTTAAGACGTATTAAGAATGATGGCCTGGATATCCAACTCAAAGTCTTTGATGAGCATAAGGAAGAAGATTTTATTGAGTTCTCGCATCGCCTTGAAGATATTAGAGCTGAATTTGAATATCCTTTTATTCTAAAGCGTAGTCAAATACGTAAACTAACTGCTAAGACCAAAGAATTGACTTCAACCCCCTAAAAAATTGAAACTCCTAAAGCCATTTCGTATGAACAATATGAAATCAAACCTTTATGAAGCAGATGAATGTTTATATAAATCTTTATTATTTTATTTGTTTAATGTGTTTACAAATGCCCATATATGTAAAAGAACAAATAGATTCTGTTAGGGATGCTTGTTCTTTTTTTTTCCTTTTCTTTTCTTGTTCTTTTTTTTTCCCTTTTCTTTTTGTTTGACTCCCACCCCAAACTTTTTCCAGCATCAGGAGTATGGTGGCCTCAGCCCACTTGTTACTAGTGCCTTCCCTGTGCCAGTAGTGCATACTCCTGTGGGACTCATATTAACTCTCTGGGTCTCCAGATGTCTGTGCTTTCCCCAATATCCAACAGGTTCCTGCCTTCTCCATGGTGAATAAAGCCTTGCAGTAGGTCTCTTGGTCAGGGCACCATCAGAACCCCACATAGTATTCACAACCAACTGTCCACAACCTTTGCCCGCAGTAGCATCTTGGTTTGGGAGAGGTAGGTTGGAGTTGACAGCAGAGAGGAAACCAGGAAATGTCAGGTCAAGTCATCATTTCCACAGAGTTTCCCCCTACCCTCATCTTTACTGCCTGTGTTTTATCTCATGTTGAATATAACATGATGCCTATTTTATGGTTAGACACAGTAATCTTTTGTTGCCTTTTGGAGCAGATTCTATGTCATTTTGCAGATGTTCAGTGTTGAGTATAAATCCACATTTTCCTTAATCAGTTTACTGAGGCATATGATGTTTACAACATGGTGTGGAACACAGTTAAGGAAACTAGAGCAGAGAGATATTTTATTTCCATTCTTCAGCATCTTTTACTGATTCGAAATGATTATTTTATAAGGTAAAAGGAAGCTATATTCTAATGTTTTCTTTTACTAGTAAAAGAAATTATTGTGAAATACACCTGATGTTTGATTTGAACAAGCAAATAATTTTAAGATTTTTATCTGTCGTAATATTGAGTGACAGTATGCGTTTTTGCCCCAGGGCATGTATTTCAATAGATGATGGTATAATGATATTACTATTATTTTGAGTTCCAGTGGATTTCTTGTTTCCAGCCTTTCATCTGAATAAAAATGTGAACTAGTAACAAATTTTTAGTTTATTATGTGATTGGTAATGTTTTCTGGTTAGCCCTTAGGCAATAGATATAATGATGGTAAGTTTCTTTTAATAAGTTATGTGAGGGTACTAAACATTCTTTTTATTAGTGTTTAAGTAGTACAAAGTTCCTTAATAATATAGTTGTGTTTACTGTTGTTAATGTTTCAGAAAAGCTACACTAACAGCTTTTCAAGTTTGATGATATTCTAGCCATTTGAGCATAACAAACTGTTCATCCTGTCTCTACCTCATCTACATCATATGTAGCTATATATAGATATTAATACCTAACCTGCAGGGTTGTTATGATCATGAAATATTGTAACATGGGAAAAGCTCCTAGCCAAATACATGGCACATTGTGTAAGCACAATAAATGTTTTCGATATCCTCTTTCCATTTTTATCACAGATTTATGAGGGAAGCTTAGATCTTTGAATATGAAATAATTTTTGTTGCCACCAGTTTAGCTTTGTTGAAATTTAATTCTCAAATACTGAGGATAATGTATCTTTACTGACTCTAATTTCAAGTAGAAAGATTTGGTAGACATGTTGCACTCAGGCAGTGTCCTCTGGGTAATATCAGAGCGAGTAATTCAATGACTTTTTGATGTACCTAATAAGATAGTAGAATGAGAGTCAAAAATTTAAAACTTAGGTTCTTATAATTACCTGTCATCCATCTAACTTCCTCACTTTATAGATAAAAGTCCCATTAGTATTCTAAAATATAAGAGTAACCTGTTTTGGTGCTTAATTTACTTCTGATATTTTATTAAACATAAAATGTAAGTTGGAATATTTAACCACTTTTTAAGTGCTGCATTAAAATACTAATAAATTAACTAAGATTCTTACATATCTTTGGTACCCTGCTAATTGTAACATTATATTTCTACTCCAAATTTACATGAAAATGAAATTGAAGCTTCCGTTTACTCTAAAGTAGCCCCATCCATTTCTTGATCTGTTAACTTCTGGTTGTTTGATGCTGTTTGAGTCCTAAGAACTCAAGACAGTTGTTTGCTTTCAAAGGTTGGAATGTCTACACTGCTGCAGGGATTGTGTCTTACTTATGACCCTAATCCCTTTGTGCTCCAACAGGACATGTGGTTATGTCTAATTTCAAACCAGATTAAAAAGCAAAACCTCACTGGGTCTTGCTTGGGAGATACTATAACTGAAAATTAGTGGAATCAGGAATTTCAGAGAAATATTAAATAATAGCATTACCAAAGTAACATTAGTGAAGCATAGAAGTTTAACTCTTTTGCTCCTCTTTTGGGTATCAACTTTTTGACCTGTGTTACTTTCCTCCTTAGCTCTTTAAGTCCCAAGGCAGTGTTTTTCTTATGAGTGCTATTATTTCCCATTTTCTGAAACTCTATGAGTTATTTAATATATTGCTGTTATTTATTTTTCTCTAAAATAATAACTTTTATTACAAAATTGTTCTAGAATTATGGACATTTACATAATATTATAGCATACATTTATTTTTAATTATTTAGTTTTAAATTTATGTAAGAAATTCACTCTTTTTAGTGTACAGGTCTATGAATTTTATGCTTTTGGATCTTATTTTCATTGTTTTTTTTGTTTGTTTCATCTAACTCAAATAGACCTTGATTTTATTGTGTTATCAGAAATCTTAGATGACCTGGATATTTTTTGTTTAATGATCATTTTAAAACTAATTTTTTTTTAAAGATTTATTTTTATTTATTTATATATTCCTCCCCCCACCCTTGCTGCTTGTGCTTGCTGTGTTCAGTTGCTTTGCGTTTTTCCGTGTCTGCTTGTCTCCCTCTGCTGCGGCATCCCATTGAGTCAGCTCACTGCGCGGTGGCTAGCCAGCTTGCGGTGGCTTGCCTTCTCCAGGAGGCCCCGGGAACCGAACCCGGGGCCTCCCATGTGGTAAACGAGAGCCCTACCAATTGAACCACAGCTGGTTCCCAAAACTAATTTTAATATGAACAAATGCAATTTTTTTTTGTTGGTTTAAACAAGTAAGTAGTTGAGGTATTTTGTTATAGAAATAAAAAATGTTCTCTCTTAAAAGAGTTAGTGGAAGGAAAAATTAGAGTCTTTGGTCATTTTTACATTTGGAACAAAAGGAGATTGCACTGCAATGGAACTCTATTGGATAGTGTACAGCAATCCCTCCCACCTCCCCCAAGAAAAGCAAAAATGAAAATCAGATAAATACAGGTATACAGGCAAGGATAATTGGAAGGCTGAGAAGATCAAATTTAGTTCTGTAACAAATAATTAATGGCTTGCCATGTATGAAATACCACATATATGGGAAAGCTCTTTCTGATATTTGTTAAAAATGCAACAGGGAGTGCTTTCAAAATACCGTCCAACAACAATGACTTTTCATCAGCAAAGTAATGATAGTTTATGTTTATCCCTTAATTAGATTATTCACAAAGTCCTCTGACATAATCACTAACTCACCAAATATTGCTTATAGAGATTATTTGTAGATTTACATTTCTAGAATTCAGAAGTACATTATTCTTTGTTAACATTGATTGCCCAAGAGATTTGCATATAATTTGAGCTACCTATAAATGAGCTCTGGAAATGATTTTAAAAAAGTATTGATGTTGATTTTTTTAAATGATGCAAAATAGCTTGTGTTGTTAATCTAAAACATTTTTGTTATTAAAATATTAGAATAACATTAGTAAGAAAGGAATGGAGAAAACATTCCAGATGTTTGAATGTGAATGGTATAAATGTGTGTGAAATGTATATACCTTAATTGTAGATGTAGTTATTATAACTAAAATAATAGGGGATTGAGACACTCTCTTTGAAAGATGTTGAGAAAATTGAGGGAAGTATAGATAAAACTTTCTTGCTTTGATTTTTACTCAAGAACAGTTCTTGAACATTTTTACACCATAACAATTTATGAGCATTACTCTTCTTTGTTAATGTTAAACTGTAGTAAATTTTATTTAGTGTAATAGATGCTTTATTAGTTATAAGGTAAGTAGATCGATCATAAGGCAGTAGGCCACAGTTTGTAGGAAGAACAACCTAGGTGGTGGAATGCCTGTCACATACATGTTAAAGAGAGATTGAGAGAAAATGTTTTCTTAAAGTCATAGAAGGAAAAAAAAATGGATCCTAGTGGGTGGCTGGGGATGAAGGACGCTACCTCATTAGAATAGTTCCCGCCTTCTCTATCACTTGGGTTTGGTTCTGCTTATAAATCTTCTCGCTAATTCTTTGACATTTATTAGCTTGAGTTTTAAGGGAAGTTCTTCAGCTTATTACAAAACCCGATGGACTGAACTTAACTGTAGTGATGATATGCACCCTATTTAGGGATTAGTTAGTTTTGGGGCAAACTTTGTTATACTAAATTATTTTTCTAGTTTTATTTTGAGTAAAAATATTAATTGGTATTTTACGTAATTTAGAGTATCTTTTTTATTTGATTCCATAAACATTCCAAAAACAGTATAGATACTATATGGTTTTTAAGAACCTTCCAAAGAAATCTCTAAGAAATTGGTATTTTGGTTGGTGTATTAGTCAGCTAAAGGGGTGCTGGTGAAAAATACCAGAAATCAGTTGGTTTTTATGAAGGGTATTTATTGGGGGTAGAAGCTTACAGTTACCAGGTCTTAAAGTGTAAGTTACTTCCCTTACCAAAGTCTGTTGCCATGTGTTGGAAATAGATGGCTGCTGACATCTGCCCAGAGTTCAGGCTTCCTGGGTTCCTTCCTTCTTGGGGCTTGCCTCTCTCTGGACTCAGGTTTGCTTTTGTCCACAAGGCTAGCTGTAGACTATCAAGCAAATGGCTCGTCTCTTTTCACGGGACCTTCTCTCCTTCCTCACAACCAAGCTCCTCCGTTTGCTTACTTCCCCGGGCTTCAGCATTAAAACTCCACATCAAAACTCCAACTCTCTCCTTTGCCATGTCCAAACATAATCCAATATTTCTTTTTGGAATTCATCAATAATATCAATCTGCTACAGTTAGTATTAATGAAATGAATTATTTAATGATAGATTGGTACAGTGGAATATTGATAATGTCTACTGAAGACAACTCTAAGCATTTGTCATTTCATGTTAATATTCTCTTTTGTGCTATTAACTCAAGGTTCTTTTATTAAAAAATTGTCTTGAAAACACTATATTCATTAAAAGCACAAATGTGACAAAAAACTTGATAATGGATATTGGTAATGGTAGCATAACATTATGAATATAATTAAAATTACTGAATTATACTATTGAAAGTGGTTAAAATGGGAAATTTTGAGTTGTATATATGTTGCTACAATAAAAATTTAGAAAAAGTACAAAGATTATGAAAATACAATATTTTGAAATCATTAGAAGTAAGTGATAACAATTGTATTTTCTCTCCCAGGTAAATGTCATGTCAATGGATGAAAATATATAAAAATAAATTATTGAACTTGTAGCGATGCTTACCAGAAAAATATTTTGTTATGTTGTAAATTATATTAATAAGTTGAGTATACATTTACTCTTCTCTTTTGTTTTAGGCAACAGTACTTCAAATTAATTGATGAGTGTGTTTCCCAGATTGTATTGCATAGAGATGGAATAGATCCAGACTTCACATATCGAAAAAGACTAGATTTAGATTTAAGTCAATTTGTAGGTTGGTATTTTTCTATTATTTAAATTTCTGTTCTTTCTAAATCTTATTGCCTTTTACCCTATGGATTAGCTCTAGAGTATTGATTCTCAAAGTGTGGCCTGTGGATTCCTGTGGGTCCCAGAGACCCTTCCAGAGAGGTCTTAAAGTCAAAACTATTTTCATAATAATACTAAGACATTTTTTGACTTTTATAAACTATTGATATTTGTACTGATGGTATAAAGCAATGGCAAGTGAAATTGCTTGTACCTTATTATGAATTAAGGGAATGGCACCAAATTGTACTCGTAGTTATTGTATTCTTCATTTTCAGTAAACAAAACAAACAAAAAACTTGCTATTTTTCAATTAATGTCCATGATAGATCTGTAACAAATATTAATTTTATTAAACTTAACCCTTGAGTACATAGCTTTTTAATATTCTGTGTGGAAAAATGGAAAGTAAGTATAAAGGACTTTTGCTGCATATCAAAGGACAATGGAAAAACATATGTTCACTTGATTGAGTTTTGAGCTGAACTAGCCATTTTCTTTAAGGAACACCAGTTTTACTTGAAAGAATGCCTGTCATACAAACTGGTTATTTAGACTTAAGTATGTATTTGGCACAAACGTTCTTAGAAAATAAATGAAGTGATTCTGATCCTTCAATGAAAATGATTACCAGAATTTCTTGTCAATGATATAATTTGAATTTTCTAGTAAAATTTAGAATTTTAGAAATCTCACATATACTCTATTGGCAGCTTTTCAATACTAAAAAAAGAACAATTTCTGCATTAAATTGGTGTTGCTATTAACCTATATGATTATTTTCATACTGTCTATTGATGTGTCAACACTTGGAAGATCTGCATGACTCAGGACTTTTCCAAATGGACAGTGCCTGATGTTACAAATTCTGCATGCGTAAAAGAACAATTACAAATGCAAGATTGACCAGTAGATTTTAAAGTAACAAGGTGCAAAAATTTCATTAATGTGATATCTGATTCTACTTTTAACAAATCTTTAAGAGATACCATTTGTTAAATTATACTCTAATACCTAAGAAGAATATCTGCAATGATCTGAAAAGTCTATTAAAATATACATCCTTTTTTCAACTACTTATCTGTGTAGGATCATTTTTTTCTTCATATATTATCTGAGTACAAGAGGAATGTCTTCAGGAAGAGGAATGAGTTATATAGAATAAGGAACTGGATAATACTAGCGACATGGCTAAAGAAAATACTTGGTTCTCAATAGAAAACAAAAAAATTCTTGGGGAATGGAGACCCATGAACATGAAGAAAATCATGGTCTAAATATGCAGCAAACTAAAATGTGGAATGATTTTTTAATAGTGTCTGAAAAGAAAACACATCCCATCTGGACACGAGGAATGTTTTTCTTGGAATAGCCTAGGAATATTGATATTGAACTGTTGAGAAGGAAATAAATGTAACCTTTGAACCATACTTGGCCATATAAGTGAAACATATTTATGTAGTTAAAATAAATTATGGTATTTATTGATTTTATACATTTAGAATAAATTTATAAACAATATGCATGGGGCTTAAGTATGGAAGAAAATGTCACCACATTTACATGACTAGCTGAGAGAAGGAAGACCTGAGGTTGGGCAGTAGGGGAACAAGGTGTTAAAACATAGGGGACAAATAATTTTATGTATTCTAGTGGAAATCAAGAGCTCCTGTGTAAGGGAAGAGGAATTAGAAGTTTAAATACTTATTTAGCAACCAAGTTTAGAAGTAAAATAACCCATAATTGAGATTAGATGAGGCAGGTCACTTTCATCTTTTATGGTAAAAACTTTTATGTATAATGTCTTAAATTGATAAATCAAGAGGTAATGGCATAAGCATTTAATTCAGAATTAAGAGGATAACCACCAGAACAGAGCTATAAATTATTGCATTTAGACAATGGGACTGAGATTTTGAAGCGGTGATTTGTTTAACTATTACTTTTCATTAAAAACCCTTCTATAATATGACATCATGGGAAATCTTCCCATGGCAAATTCACATGGATCACTTCTGCACAGAATCTCATATTGATGGACATTTAAGTTATTTCCAGGTTTTTGCAGTCATAAAAAATATTTTAATGATTACTCTTGTCTAGAGGTATAGTCCCAGAAATAGAATTCCTGGGTGAAACGAAATGCATATTTTTATATATTAATATATATTGCCTAGTTTCTCTTCAGTAAAGTTCCCTAATTTTTACTCCTAGTACTGTGAAGGAGAGTCAGTTTCCCCATGCCTTCTGTAATACTGGGCATTGTGGATCATTTAATCTTAAAGTCTATGATTTCTCATTTTAAAAATATATTATTCAGAAAATTAAACATCCATTCATATTTAGCACTTCTTAGTTTCCTTTTTTCCTAATGTCCTGTTTACTACTATTGCCT
>PVKH010017311.1:0-15458 GCA_004027955.1 Chaetophractus vellerosus | reverse complement strand
AGTTTGCCTGTCTCCCTTTTTTGGGTCCTCTTGCTGCACCAGCTCTCCGAGCCACGCAGGCCATCAGTTCTCGGTGCAGGCAGGCTTGCCTTCAGCAGGTGGCCTTTGATTCTATTCCCAGGGCCTCCCAGATGGTAGACAGGAGCCCAATCTCCTGAGCCACATCTGCCTCCTGAGGCCTGAGTAGTTTTGAAGTAAAGTTGGTTTACTTTTCTTAACCAACATCCGTCCCAATCAGGCAATCTAACAGAAATATTGCTATATATGTTAATATATGCCTTAACACAGTCCTTCTTTACAAGTCAGATGGTATTCTAGTTCTTGGTTTTCTTGTTTTACTATCCTAATTAGTGATCTTAAAGAAGGTAAGAGGGAAGGGAAGGGGGGGAAGGGAAGAGAAGGGAAAGGAGATTAGCTATTCCTCTACTCAAAACCTTTCAATTCCATCACATTAAGCAGAAGTCTAAACTTTTGGTTGTTTCTTAAATGTGCCAAGTTTGTTGCTCTCTAATGACTTTGCCCTTTCTCTTCTCTCTGCCCTTAATACTTTCTCCACAGATTTTTGCATGACTGATTTCTCAACATTATTCAGGGCTCTGTTCAACATCGCCTCCTTCCCTGAGTACCCCACAAAAATCTCTCTCCCATTACTTTCTATCCACTTTCTTGCCTTATTTTTTCCTCATAGCACCTATCACTAATTGAAATTAGTTTTGTATGTATTTGTTTATGTGTTTAGTGAAGTAAACAAATATACTAAAATGAAAACTCTATGAAGGCAGGAAGTGTTCTTCCCAGCTACTAGAACAGTGCCTGGCATGATAGATGCTTAGTGGGTATTTTGTGAATGAGTGAATGAATGAGGTTTATGTAAGACCAGAATTTAATTAATATTTAGTCACTATTTGTGATGGTTAAGTTCATATGTCATCCTGTCTTGGTTATGATGTTCAGTTGTTTGATCAAGCAAGTACTGGCCTGATTTTACTGTGAGGATATATCATGGATATAAGTAATCAGTAAGTTGATTGCATATAGTTGATTACATCTACTATCAAATAAGGAGGCTAACTTCAACAATGAGAGAAGTTTCATCCAATCAGGCCTTAAAAGGAGAAATGATGATTTCAGCAGTCAGAAGAGAGAATTTCCATCTCTAATTCAGCCAGCCAGCTTTTCCCAGGAAATTTATCAAAACCTTCATTATAGTTCCCAGCCTGTGGCCTGCTCTACGGAATTTGTACTTGTCCATCTCCACAGTCACATGAGTCGATTCCTATAAAAAAACCCCACAATATTTACATTATATATATATATCTTTATATATACATACATACATATCTCCTGTTGGTTCTGTTTCCCTGGAGAACCCTGACTAATACCTCCATTATACTGTTCAGAGTAGAAACTACCTTATAAGGGACTCTGCTTTTGGGCTCTGAAGATATTTAGACTATGAAGATATTTAGACTGAGGTTATTCTGAGACTTCATTTCAAAATTTGAGTCTCATATTATTTCGGTAATAGTCATAATATTTACATCTATCTCTATACAAGATTCAGTACCATTTCAAACAAGAACGGGCTTTGTTCAGGGACCTGTCTATACTGGTCCTTACTTACTTCTGCTCATTTGGGGCACCAGGATCTTAACTACACATGTTGATTGATTCCTCCTGGATCATGTATTTTTTTTTCTTAACACCTGAGAGATTTCCTTTAAGTGTTTCTTAATGTTGGAAGAGCAGTATTGATATTTTTGGTGGGACAATACTTTGTAGTGTGGATATAACATTACAGGACATTTAGCATCCCTAGCCCACTCCCACTAAATGCCAACAGCATCCCCCAGTTATGGGGACAACCAATTGCCCTTGCACATTTCCAAACACTCTTTGTGAAGGGTGTTGACCCTACTTGAGAACCACTGAAGGTTAACTGAAGATTTCATAGAGAAAAAAATGGAGTAGTTGGAAACAGAATGAACCACATAGCTCACACCTATGTATATGTGTGTACACATATGCACACACACACACATACAAGTCCCAACAATTGATTACATTGGTGGTTCAGATCCTCTTTCTTTATGGTTATGCTGGATTTAAGTTATCTACAGATTCCCTTCTGTGTCCTAGCAGAGTCCTGCCAGACAGGTTTGACTGGTTACTTTCTTATAACAACACCAGTATACAAATTAAAATGAGATTTCTGCTTATATATCTGCTTTCCAGTTGGTCTTTCAGCTGCAGGGAAGTGGTATGATGTGGTGTAAAGAATATTAGCTTTGTCCCTTGCTGTTTTTGTGGATTAGGGTAAATTACTTAATCTCTCTGAGTTTCAGTTTCCTTAGTTGTAAAATATGTTCTGTGAGGATTAAGTGATATGTTTCTAAAGTCCCTGAAAAAGTGACCAGAGCTCAATACTTATCAATTCCCCCTTTAATTGTGTTTTTATTTTCTCATTTAGTAGACAAAGAGTAGGATTTCTGGAGGCAAACTCTTTGGTGAAAATTCTAGCTCTGCTGATTACTAGCTATGTGACAATAGGCAAGTTATTAAACCTTTCTAAAACTCAGTTTATCCATCTATAAAATAGGGATGATAGTACCTACTCCATATGTTATTTCAAAAAAGAGTTTAGCAAAGCGCCTGGCATGTAGTAACCCTTTATTAAATATGAACTATTATTACTATTTGTTACCACTTAAATCCATGAAATGTGGGCTCACCTCTCAATTGTGGATGTGTTCTTCTGTTACCACACTTGGTAAATAGAAAATTCCTGAAGAAGCATTGGATGGATCTGTATTTTGAGCCGCTTTGGCTTTGGGTTGAGAGCTGACTGGAAGACACTCCCCTATTATTTTAGCTGTGGTGACTGGGACAAAAAGCTACCCACTTCTTGCCTTGATGGGGTTTTACTATTTAATTCATACCCACTGGGGGTTACATTTATGTTTAAAGCACATTATCCACTCAGCTAGTATCACATCGTTAATTCACACTATTCAGTCTAAGAGGTTTTGAAAGTATGGTTGAGAGAGTCTAGATGTAGGTGAACGGCCTCAAGAAATCATTCACTGAAATGGTCTCCCAAACAACACTCAACAAGGAAACAAACATTCTTAATTCCTTTTTAATTCTATTTCTAATTACAGCAGCCAATCTGTACTGTGTGTTGCTTTTCCCCTAAACTGCAGCAAAGGAAAAGGTAATATTAGAAATTTTGCTAAAAGGGAATTATAATAATTGAGACTTATTGGCTCAAAGGAATATATTACTCTTGGTAGATTGTTTTGGGATAATCAATAGCAGAGGTTACAGGACAGAAGGAAATACTTTTGTATTAACCCAGAGAGATGGCATTCCACACAGTGTTAAACATGATACCAAGATTTTTAACTTACCTCCTTTGCTTCAGTAAGTTCCACTGTCTGAACAGATTATACATTATCCTTACAACCCCTACTTCAAACTCATTTGTTTGTACTCATTGTTAAAGGAACTTTATCTGTTTTACCAAATAGCTTCATGAAAAGATCATGTTTGTTTCTTTTTAAAATTTTCTTAAGTCAAGGGCCATACAAATGCTTTTTTTCCTATATTCAGTCAGACCATTTATTTTATATATCAGGACAAAAAATAACTTACATTATTTTTGTTTATCTAGCCTTCTTCCACCCCCTTTATTTTTTGCATTTTCTAACAGTTTTATTGCGATATAATTCACATACAATACAATTCACCCATTTAAAGTGTACAATTCAGTGACTTTTAGTTTATTCATAATTATGCATCCATAACTTTAATCAATTTTAGAACATTTTCATTATCCTAAAAAGAAACCCCAACACCCCTTAGCAGTCACCTCCCAAATCCCCCTTCCCTCCCCACCTTTGCCCACCTCTTTTTTAAACATCACTCCCAGAACCTTTATTCTGTTCCTTTAATGAGTTTTCTGACTCTTCCCAGAGCCTCCTAATCTTTAGGAAATCTAGAGCTATCAGCCAACCCAGAGCCATGTGTACTAAAGCAAAACATTCCCTGGCTGTTTTTTTTTTTTTTTTCCCAGTGTTTTAGTCAAAGAGGACATTTGCACCAGTACCCATTTAGGTTAAGAAGGAGGAAATACTTCCAGAGGGAAGGATGGAGACTGAAACACATGAGCAAAGCAACTAACAATTGTTGAGCATCCACCAATTATTCTTCTTAATAATGGTAGGACACTCTACAGTTTGCAAAGTGCTTCCCAGACTTTGTTTCATGTGATGTACAGAACACCACAGTTGACCGTATTTAGGGACAAGTCAGTGTCTGGGTATGGTTTCTCCAAAAATATAGTTTACAAGTCAATTCCAATTCTCATACAAATGGTTTTGATTCATTTATGATGGATGCTATATTTGGAAATGTTTCACCCAGGCATTAACAATATTAAGTAATATGGATGCTGAGATGAATTTCTGGAGCACAATGAATATGATATTCTACTCTAATCCTGTAACCTGAATCTGCTGTTTGATTTGTAAAATTTCTGCAGTGAACTGTTATCTCCTAGTTTTAACTCAGATTTAGATATTCTGTCTAGATCACTGACCAAGACAGTAACTTCCATGTTGTATCTGCATGGTTGCTTTTCTAAAACAGACAGTCACTTCTTTAGCAGTGTTCGTTGGATTAGCAGCTCTCATGCCCAGCATCTGCCAGCTACAAATTCTGCCTCTGAACATCTCTGGTAGCAACGTGAACCACCATTCTTCTGAAGCAATGCCACATTCCATATTTTTACCTCAAGCTGTCTGAATGCTTTTGCAGACTTTTATGTAGTTGCTCTTTTGGTATTACACAGTGAGGGTTATCAAATTCAGAGTTTAGTCTTTCAATTTAAGAAAATCTAAACCTACACTGTCCTTTTACTAAAAGAGAGATCATTGGTAGTCAATATTCAGAGGTAAAGAACATTACCTTAGTCACTTATCTGAGCAGTGGAGGGCAAAATCTTCCAAGTCACTTGTTACCAAGAAATGATTTCAGAGAAGGAGGGAGAAGTGGCTTCTTGCTAGGCCCTGAAGGAGGGCACTTCTGGAATCCATCAAAGGAGGCAGGATAAGCTAACATCAGGATTTTATAGTGACTGGTATGTGTCAGAGAATTCATAAGATCAGATTTTCTCATCAGTAATTGAGCCAAACCAAGTGGGTGGAGACATTTTATTGGAAGCTTCTCAATTAAAAAAGAACAGTCTAGAGCTGGTCATATTTCCTATCAATAATAGGACCTTCGTCACTGAGATTTTTACATTAGGGCTAACCAATCATTAGGCTAACAGGATGGAGCAGCCACACTTTCCACAGCTATTCAGCTGCTGCAGAAAAAAAGCTCACGGAGGCGAAACACCTCTTGTGCTAGCATTCTAAAGCATTGTTTTTATGGGAGAGCTACAAAAGGTTGTTTTTGGTATACAGTTCCAGGCATCATCTAGAGCCCATTGTGGATGTGGTCCTGACTTCCGCTAGTTAACCTCAGAAATCTGTTGGAATGAATCACACACATACAAACTTGTGTGTGCAGGGAGATAAAGGAACTCCACCTACAGGAACTGACCAATTCAATTTTTTTCTTATTTTACTGGGCTTTGAGGAACAGGCAGGGGCAGTTTAAGAATACCTAGATAGATGATGGTTAACAGTAATATTATAATATTTTTACAGCAACGGCAAAGAAGATATATTAATTCCAAGGGACAACAATAGCAGGTTTAAAAGGGTATGGGATTTTTACTTTTGTAGTAATGAATATGTTCTAAAATTGACTGAAGTGATGACCGTATAACTCTGATGAAAATGAGAGCCACCGAATATACACGTTGAATGGATTATATAAAGCAAGGGTCTGTATAATACAGGGAATCCAGTGGTGGAAGAAGGACTGTGGTTAACAGAACAAAAATGAGAACATTCTCTCATGAACTATAACAGAAGTATAATACTAATATAAGGTATTAAAAATTGGGTGAATGGGGAAAAATACACCAAATATAAGTTACGGTCTGCAGTTAGGTCATAGTTTTTAACAAATGTTTCACAACAATGCAAGGTGTTTGTGGTAGTAATGTATGGGAGTCCTGTATGATGATATGTATGTTTGTTTTGTAAGGTCACAACTTTTACTATACACTTACTATTTATGTATGTGCATGTATGTATGATATACTTCAATAAAATTTTATCAAAAATGAAAAAAGAAATAATGCAGCTTGACAATGCACTTCACTAAGAAAAAAAAAAGAATGCCTAGATAGGACAAATTTATAATTTTGAAAAGTTGTGAGATCTCTATGTAGCACATAGCACTTTATTCATGATAATGAACTGATTAACATTACAAACTTTAGAGAGAGTTAGTGCTTAGTCCAAGATTCACCCCTGTCATTTATTAACTCTATGAACATGTGCAAATTATCTAACTTCTTGACATCTGAGTTTTCTCATCTGTAATGAGAATAGAACTTTCAGAGACCTGTTGCTAGCTGCTCAAATAATATTTTTTAAATGCTGCCCAAGGAAATTTAAGGTCACTATTAGCTTACCTTATGGAAGGTGAACAAATATTTATTATAGAAAGAAAGATTTTCTTAGATAGCATAGTTTCATACTACATGGGGTAAGATATAGTTTTTTGTATATATGTATGTATGTATGTCTATGTATGTGTATATGTATGAATTTAACAAACAGTTATATGATGCTTAGTATATGCCCAGAACTATCCTACACATGTACAAATATAAACTCATTTACTTCTTAAAACAAACATATGAGGTAGATATTCTTATCCTCTGTACAGACAAGGAAACTGTGATATAAAGTAACTTATCCAAGGTCATGTAACAGGTGAGTGATAGAGTCAGAATTTGAACCCAGGAAACCTGACAAAGCCTATACTCTCAAACATTGCACACATTATGGGGAAAATGGATGCAGGATCAAATACCATTTTAATTTTCCTCGTTACAGAGTGATTTAGAGTTGCTTAGGAAGCCTAATCATGGTGAATAATTGAGGGGTCTTTAGTGTTTGTGTGTTGCTTTCCAGATGAATGTGTGAATGCCAGTATTGACTTAATTTATCAGTTGATTTTGACTTAGATTTAATAAATATATACAAACAGTGTGTGCATGTATATGTGTTCAAATTAAAATATATATGACCCAGGCTTAGAAGCACAATTACTGATGGACACTGATGTTGCATGTCAAAGAACATAGATTGTGATGTGTGGGCAAATCTCAACTATCATGAAATCACTGAAGTCCATATAATAAACAAAATTCAAAAAGTATGTCGAAGGGGACGCTTTGAAAAATCTTTTCTTAGAGGTCAAGATCTTAAACTAGTCACTGCAAACTAGTCACTGCGGGGAGGTTATTAATGCTTAGAATGTGCAGTCTATGAGGAAACAGTAATTCCTTTGTATAGATCAGGTGCTCATTATGATTAAGAGCTCTTAACTGTGAAGACAAATAGCATGAAATTTATAATATTAAAAACATCTCAGGTAGAAAATGCAAATATCTTAGGAGAGAGAATCATGCTCCAACTGGTCTTAGTTTGATTTCCCTTAAATCTAAAAGCTTATAAAGTTTCTGTCTGGTCATTTTCTAAGTAAAAACACTCATTTTTGAGACTCTGAATTTCTACTTTGGATATATCACCTTGTTCAATTGATAATTTTTTCCCCCTAGAATCAATTTAGGCATTAGAATGTATAGGGCTCTAGTTTTTATAGGCAAGCAATATCTGGGAAGTGGTGACTTTTAAATTGATCTTGGAAACTTGAGTAAGTACCTAAACCTTTTATGTAGACATTTATTGTGAATTTTCAGTTGACATACTGTAAGTGATTGTTCACTTTTAGTTAAATTTGTTTCTTTTGCTAAATCATATAGTCATCCAGGTAGAGAACTTTATGGCATAACATCAGTTTCTGTGTCATGGAATGATTTATTTACCTATGAAATGGTGAAGTGGAGAGCAACAGTACAGTTTCTTTACTCCTGCCTGTAATATTTTGGTTGTTTGTAAATCTATTACTTGCTTCCATTATGCCAATGGGTTACTTATCCCGTAGAAATTCTGAAAGTGGTATTGTTTGAATCAAAAATCTTCAGAAATAATAAGAAATGATGACAAAAAAGATCTTACTTTCTGGAAAATAATTTTACTCAAAGAGGTTGCCAGATTCTCCATTTAAAGGAAAATTCTTTATTTTAAAGGTAAAATAGGGGGTTATTAAAAAGTGATTGCAACTACTTCAATTGAGGGACAAGTCCCATACAATGCTATTCACAGTTTCATTCGATTGTGCTTTGGACCCAATTTAATGCATTTTAAGCTCTCATTTCTCAGGATAGTCAGTATAGTCGACCTCAATCTGACAGAGTCAAGCAGTGCTATTGTGAGCAGGCCTATCAACACTAGGATGTATTAAAGTGAGTGCACTATGTAAGAGCAGTGACATAGCCTTTTATCTGCTAGAATATCTACCTACCTTTGGTCACCAGGCTTTAAAAGAGCCCTAGAGAGACAGCACAAGGAAGAGTGACAGAGTTGAGTCAAATGAGCCAAAATTGGTCCTGGAAGAGTGTTCCCAAAGTATGTTCTGTGTTTAACTTGCATCACAATACACATTGAGGAGTTTTTTTAAAACTGCAAATTTTTCAAAACAAGTTCTCCAAGTAGTTCTTAGGTTTATCTGAGCTAAGAACCAAGGTTACTGGGGAAAAATAAATTACTAGGACTGATTATTTGGGAAGAAGAGACATAAAGACAACCGGATAGCTTTCTTTAATTTAATTAGCACTAAGCATTTGATCAGACCCAATTTGAATTATCTATCTTGCTCTCATGGACCCTTTTTCAGTACTGATGAAGCAGGAAATATAGATATTTCTTGCTATTTATTCATGCACCAGATGACATTTTTTTCTTATTATTTTGTATGGCCTTCCCTTTCTCACTCTAAAATGCTTTTTTAAAATATAAAAGCATTCTGATTATTTCCATCATTAGAAATATAGAAACATGATTCTTTGGGGGTGGGGGGAAGCCTTTCCTGGGACTGTAAGGGACTCTGAGTAACAAAATGGACAATATCTTTGGTTTTTAAAAATAACTATGCTGCTATGAATTTCATACAGTTATTCTTTATAAACAACCTTCTGTCAAATATCAGGACAAAGCATTAAATGCAACTCAATAAAGGTGATCTAAAAGGTATGTGGGGTGGCTTCCCAGTGCGTAGCTTTCTGGTGATTCAATATTAACCAAGGATTGAATTTATAAGGCCTTGGACCTATCTTCCCTAAACATTTCTTCTCTCAGTAGGTATTTGGAAGGAAGCTGAATAACCTGGAGTGCTGGTATTCTAAATTGCTGGCTGAGGGCCCATCCATATGCTTTGGAACTGAGACCAGCAGGTAGTAGGACAGTTATCCTATTATGAAAATTGAGTACTGTAATCCTAACAAGTGTTCTTGTTACACAGCTACAGCTCAATGAGATGGGTCTTGGACCCAGGGTCTTACCTCTTTCAGTTACATCACACTGATTTCTCATGCTGTTCCTACTATTATAAAATCCCCATAGTGGTGTTTCACAAATATATATTGAATAAATCATCAACTAAAACTTTAAGGTTTTATTTAACATAAAACTCAGTATGATTCAACAGTGTGTGACATAGCCACTAAAACAGTGAGTATGATCTTGGGCTGCAGGAATCGATGTATAGTATCTAGAATAGGGAGGGAAAGTTCTGCTCTGCTCTCCCAGATCAGGCCATAGCCAGTGGTATGGTGTTCTCTTAACGTTTCCTCAAATTCAGAGGAACATGAATAAACTGAATATTAGTGAGGATTGTGACAAGACTAGAAGCATTAGTTGAAGGACATAGTTGAAAAACCTTGGTTTTAAAGAAGACGACTCTGTGAGATTATGTCTTTTTTTTTTCTTTTTTCTTTTTTTTTTCTGATGGCTCATCCCATAGGAGAGGCCCTAAAGGAAAGGAATTGGACTTGCTCTGTAAGGCCAGTGGGTAGAAGTGATAGAGAGACACATTTCAGCTCATTATAAGGAAATGTGTTCCAATATTATTCTTTTAGAAAAGAGAACTGGTTGCATTGGTGAGCTGTGAACTCTTGATCAGTCAATAATGAACACTTGGCCGGGATGTTGTAGAAAGGATTCAGTCTTCAAAAGGATGGTTGGGTTAGATGTCCCTGAAGGTTGCTTCTGAACCTGATGTTCTCTGATTCTCTCATCCATGATGCCCCTGAGTACTATGCTGATGGGCTGTTGTTCTTTAGAAGGGCTTGTTTCAAGAATCTCTGAGACACTGATGTTTATCTTTCCAAAGTCTTTTGTCTTAGTTTGCCAGAATTGCTATTACAAATACCACAAACTGGTTTTGACTTAACAAAAGGAATTAATTGGCTCCCAGTTTTTAGGCTAGTATAAGTCTGAAATCAAGATATCTGCAAGGCTTGCTTTCTCCCAGAGTCTATAGCATTCTAATGCTGGCTTCCAGCAATCCTTGGGATTCCTTGGCTTGTATCACTACCTCCTGCCACATGGTGATATCCTCTCAATTTTCTGCTCTACTGGTTTCTGCTTACTCCTGGCTCCTCCTTGTGGCTTTCTCTGACTTCTAATTTCTGGTGTCTATTCTTTCTAAGGCCTCCAGTAATATGGGTTAATACCCATCTTCATTTAGTTGGGCCACACCTTCACTAAAAGTAACATCTTCAAGAGATCCTATTTACAATGTGTTAACTCCCATTGTATCTGAGGATCAAGATATAAACTTGGTCAAGCTTTGTAATATGATGTGTCTTGAAAATGGATTTCTTATGGAATACCTACAAAATGTTTCCTGCCATGGGTCAGAATGATCTTGAACAGAATTGTGAATGTCAAGTCATTATACCATACATTTCTGGAGGATTAAATTTTATCTCAGACAAAAGTAAATTTTCTCATTTTTTTTTTCTTATTCTAAATTTCAAATTGTGCTTTTCTGAGAGATGAGCTACTTTGATTTAATTTTGGAGTAAATCCCTTAAACATTGAACATCAAAGTATATTTGACTTTTGAGCATGTGGGTATCAAAATATGTGCAGTGAACAAATCTGGAAGCATGTTGGCATTGCTTATCACATTTTCTAGGTGTTTAGCTACTCAATTAGGGAAGCAAAACCTGAAAAAAGGCAAAGTCAAAGATTAAATCTGTGGTGTCTTCTTTATTGAATGATTCCCTCCAGTCTGTTGTTTAGGTCAGAGTTTTCTCACACTAGATTGCCCAAGGTCTCGTAAAAAAAATATTCAAATTCTTTTTTTTTTTTAAGATTTATTTATTTTATTACATATCTCCCCTTCCCCCCGCTGCGGCAACGTGCCGAGAGTGGTCACTGCGCAGGCGCGGCTTTCCCCGCTTGTGGGCGGTCTCTGCGTCCGTTCACGGCCGGCTTTCAGTTCGTGGGTGGCTGTCTGCGCTCCATTCACAGGCGACCTGCACTGCGCGTGGCGGCTCTTGCCCTGTCCATGGCAGCTTCTTGCCCTGCCCACGGCAGCTCCGGCCCACCCATGGCGGCTTGCCATTCTCAAGGTGGTCTGCCCGCTAGGAGAGGTCCCCGGGAATCGAACCTGGGGCCTCCCATGTGGTATGCCGGCGCCCTATCCACTGGGCTATCGAGCCGGCCCCCTCAAATTCTTTTTATATTATTTTTCTCTGGACAATAAAAAAGAAATGCAGGTTTACTCATATTTATGCAATTTAATGTTACTGCCCTTACTGTGTTCAGATGTCAAACAATCATGTGTTCTGATGGTCCCCTAGCTATTCCAGAGAAGAGCAGGAGTCACATATTAGTTTACTTTCAGCATATAACAGCATAGTGCAGTGTTTGTGTGCCTTGTTAAGTGAATGAGCAGATTGTCCTATCTAGTTTTAACTAAATTAAGCCACTGGATAAGTGGCTTCAGAGATTCTTACAAAGAAACCATGGGTTGAATGTAATACCAACGATTTAAAGAATTAAATAACAAGTATCATGATTTAATAAGCACAGTCAATGATATGCTTCATCCATTTGGATCTATTTATCTTTGTGCAGCATATGTAATTATATTCATTAGCTATGACAGCCATAACTGAACTTAGAACTAGACTCGTGAATCATGGCATCAATAAGTGTTAAACCAAGATTAAAAGAAATGATGTATGTTTGATTGCATTGATCATAATTTAAAAATTATTAAGAATAATTTAGTGACAGCAAAACGATTTCTAGGCCATCAGTAAACAAACTAAAGTTGTATAAAACTTTATTTTATTTTTAGTTCATCCTTTTAGCATTTATGTTTTTGGTTATTAAAAATATATATTAGTATAGTAATACATGAATATAATTTATATATATGTATATGAAAGTATGTGATAAAAAAGAAAAAGAAAAAAAAAGAACACGAATGTGTGTTTAAAATACTTTTACTTATAAGAATGCATAGTCAAAAAATTTGGAGACATTGGTTTAGGTTTCATTTACTGGGAAAGAAATAGAAAGACAATTTGTCCCAAATTTTAAACTTGCTTTGTACCAGTTGGCAATACTTTTTCAGTTTGTTCTTAATATGTTCCTTTCATGGATAAATACAGTTCTCTAATAACTTGAAAATTTTAAATGAGACTATATTAACTCTGGATCAGATTAATCTTTGATTCTTACCAAGTAACTGGTTGGTACAAAATTATTGAGCCAGAAGAATACTCCCCACATTCTCTTTCACTACCTACCTACCTACCTACCTACCTACATCTATCTATCTATCTATCTATCTATCTATCTATCTATCTATCTATCTATCAATCATCTATTACACTTTTTTTCGGGGGGAGGCAGGAAAAACCCTACACATACACACATAAACACAGCTGTTCAGTCTTTTGACATCTGTTAAGTTGGCAATTATCTTTTCCAGAAATGACCCTACAAAAGATCAGATCAGAGCAGGCTGCATAATTTGCTACGACCAATAAAAAAAGACTTTCTAGATGGTGATGGCAGAACATTAAACCAAGCAAGGGGCTCCTTTTAAGTGTGGTTCCCTGTGTGACTGCCCATGAAGCAACTCTAGAGTAAGCCATGGTGAGTCAAACCTTGTTGAAAAACAGAATTTTCCAGCACACTTTAAAAAGTCCAGCTCCATTTTGTTAAATATAAGATGTCCTACTAAGCCAGAGGCTAGACTGAAATCTGGGACTGGCAGCACCAGGTAAATTGCATAGTGAGTAGGCGGCTCTGTGCTAGGTCCAGGTATTTTCTTCATTTGTTCTTTTCTTCCAGAAAGCATCCCTGGATGCCAACATGGCTACCTGGAGCCCTGCTGGCAGCCAAAGAGCTGGAGAACACTCTAGGCCCCTCTGTCCTGCCACACCCAGCTTCCTGTGGGCTTGGAAGGAGATGGAACCATTGTTTGGGCTTGGAGCTACTGGTCCACTTAGGAAGTTATGGAAACAAAAGCCTCCAATTGCTGAGAGCATATTTGGCCATGGGCAGAGTGCACCAAAGCAGAGTCAAATCGTCAAGTTCAGATGCAGTTAGAGTTCAAAACTCAGATGATTTTCCAGCTAACTTCTGATTTAGCACTAAAAATTCCAGGCTCCCAGAAAACATGAAAGAATGGGTCTCCACCCTCATTTGCTTTTGTCCTCCTTTGCCAACAAGAGTAGGACCATATCATTCAGTTATAGGAAACCACCATCAAGTTAGTGAATTACCTGTGTTAGAGAGAGCTTGCTACTTAAAGCAAACAAGAATCACTGTATAATGGGTAGGCAAACTTCCTTTTTTCTAGTTTGGCAACTACTACCTGTACATAAAAGTTGTATTTTCCTAAAAGGGAGAAAAACCTATGTTTTTTGCTGTTGTACCATGATTTAATTAGTAGTTCTCTTTGTCTTCATATGCTTTATAAAAGAAACTTGGTTTACATCTACTGAGACAAACGAGACCACAATCAGGTGGACCAATTGATTAATTTCAACTTTTCAAAATTGTGTTACCACAAACACTCTCCACAAACCAAAACCACCATACCCCGCCCCCAGCCCAGGATTCTTTCAAACCCTGTGGAGTGAGAAGTGGATTGTATAAAAGTTGATTCTATAGCAACCTTTCTTTCATTTGCAAAAGAGATTTTAAGAGATTGATTGAGAACATGAAAAAATAGATGCTATTCTAATCATTCTTTTTATTTTGACTAGAAAAGCCCTAACTGGATCTTCATAAATCCAACAAAATGCTTTTCCTGTATCTTTGAGAACATGGTGATCTGTTGTGGACAAATAATCTTTATTTTCATATATTTCTCATGCTCTTTCCATCAGAATTTCATCTAAAATATTACTCCTTTTATAATTGGGTGATGATAAATTTATCCAATGATTGATTTTTGCCAATCATTCAAAATTGTTCATGATAAAGGGTAGAAATTAGACTACTTAAAAAAATACTTATTGCAGTAACATATATACAACATAAAATTTCCCATTTTAACCACTATGTGTACAATTCAGTGATATCAATTATATTCACGCTATTGTGCCACCATCATCACCATCTATTACTAAAATTTTGATCACCCCAAACAAACTCTGCACCCATTAAGCAATAACTCCCTATCACCCTTCCTCCCTGTAACTCTACTCTTTCTATTTGAATTTCCTTATTTTAGGTGTTTCATTTGAGTCAGATAATACAATATTTGTCCTTTTGTGACTGGCTTATTTACTTCACTCAACATAATGCCTTCAAGATTCATCCATGTTGCAGCATGTATCAGAACTTCATTCCTTTATATGGCTGGATAATATTCCATTTTATGTATATACCATATTTTGTTCATTCACTCATCTGTTAATAGGAACTTAGGTTGCTTCCATCTTTTAGCTATTGGGAACAATGTTGCTTTGAACATTGGTGTACAAATATGTGTTTCAGTCCTTGTGTTCAATGATTTGGGGTACAGACACAGAAGTGGAATTTGTAAGCCATCTGGTAGAAATGATTCTACTTAATACCAATGATTCGGTTGCTAAATTTTGTTGTGATTAAGTGGGGGCTGTAGACAACTAGTGATGGAAAAAGTTCTAGACCTTGTCTCTGCCTCAATTAATAGGCTCACACCTCTAATGGAAGACCAAAACTGAGTATTTGAAGTTACTTATGGGAGCAGATTAGCTGAAGTACTTGAAAGCCTGCTTCCCATGTACATGGTCCCAGGTTTGATCCCCAGTACCTCCTAAAAGCAAACAAACCAACAAAGAAAAACCATCTTCATTGGAGAGTGGATGTAGCTCTGTGGTCGAGCACCTGCTTGCCATGTTTGAGGTTCTG
>PVKH010017310.1:0-15458 GCA_004027955.1 Chaetophractus vellerosus | reverse complement strand
TGCATACATCATAAGTCTATATCAGGTTCCAACAAGTCCATTCTAGTCCATAGTTGTTCCACCAATCTTGAGAAGTCTGGAATGGTAAAGTGCCCTCCACCATGGAAGGGATTATCCTGCCTGCAGCAGCAGGCTCTCTGGATTCCCCTGCATAGCCGTCTTCCATCATCAACTCCCAACTAGGTGTCCTGGTTGAGTCTATTGAGTTGTAGCATAGTAGTTGCAGGTCCTCAGAGTTCTGTACCCAGTTGGCTTATGGTCAGCATATAGTCTCCGTTCTATGGAAGTACACCTAAAACTCTGGCATCAAATATAGGTTTGAATAGAAGAGACATTGGGACCATGTGCAATGTAGACAGATTTTGGTCAATTTCTATCATTCTCTGGAGCGAGAATTCAAAGTTAGGGCCCACTAGTAAGGCACCAAACTCTGAGATTATCTGCCCTGGTATAGGA
The DNA here is from genome assembly GCA_004027955.1 of Chaetophractus vellerosus. Taxonomy (NCBI): domain Eukaryota; kingdom Metazoa; phylum Chordata; class Mammalia; order Cingulata; family Chlamyphoridae; genus Chaetophractus; species Chaetophractus vellerosus. Next base: position 15,002 of record PVKH010017310.1, on the reverse strand, counting down.
CCTGGATATCTTCAAAGACCTCTGGTGGCCCTCTGTTTGGGGTGATTTCCATATTGGAAGTCTCGGAGGTCCTACCGGGGTTTGCGTAACTTTAAAACTATTTCCTTGAGGGAACCGCTGTGGCTCAATTGGTTGGGCTCTGGTTTACCACATGGGAGGCCCCGGGTTCGTGGCAAGCTGCCACGCGGTGAGCTGACTCAGCAGGGGGAGACAAGCAGACACGGAAAAACACAAAAGCAAAAATGAACACAGCGAGCACAAGCAGCAAGGGGGGGATATATAAATAAATACAAATAAATCTTTAAAACAAAAAACTATATACTTGAAAAAATAGAAATATCAAATTATTGCATTTTTATATTGTGAGTTATTAGAACTTGATCTGAAATTTAAAATGTGAAATGTAATGTCAATGGCAGACTTTATTTTTCACTTTACAATGTATAGTACCAAATTCAACCACGATTCCTCTAGCTGGGTGTGATATTTACTTTTATTATTTTCCTCAGTGGGGAACAACTGTTCCCAAGCACAGGTACTGCAAACCCAGAAAAATGCTTACATTTAGTGTGGGGCGGCACACCTGAGAGAGTTAAAGACTTCTAGCTTCCCAATTTTATCATTTTTAGATTCTGGTACTTCAGGTTCTGTATTTCAGTAGTTTCCGTTGGTAATTTGTCCTTAACAATATAAATATTAAGAGAGGCAAACTGGGCAATGTGAATTCATTTTTCATACAGTTTCATATCAACCAGAGTAATCTTTTTTAAAAACCAGTCTTCAAAACTATAGTTTGGGGAATGTGGTTGGGTTTAATTTGGAGAAACCAATTTTAGCATTTAAAAGTAGACCAGTTTATTTCCTCCCAAATGACTTCCTTAAGTACATTATTTCAGGATGAATGGGCCAATGGAATAATGCACTCGTAAGTGAGTTCACTTGAGGACAAATATCCAGTGATGGGATGAGCTGTACTGGCAATTAAAGTGGCCGTGTGTTTAATGCAATCTTTGCTAGTCATTTCCACTTGGATGCATGAATAAGTCCTATCTAAGTCCAAATTCATCAGCTATTTGAATGGAGATCAGGATAGCAAAATAAGTGGGCTGCCTCCCGAGGAGGGCAATGCATAGCACAGTGCCTGGCACAGGGTATCACAACTGGTAGGTGATATTATTACGTGTTGTCTCCCTGCCTAGACATTGGGTCCTTGAGCCAAGGACCTTTCTATGTTTATGTCCCTCATTTCCTCTTGGAGGCATGAATAAGTTAATTTCTTTCAGCCGGTAAAACTCTTCTCCACCTTGTCACACCTGCCTAGTATTTCACATGCAGTTCATCCAGCAATCTGATTTTTATCCAAGCCATAGGAGTTAATTACTATGGCCACAACATGGCCCAGCTTTAGCTTTTGAACCAAAACAAATAAATAAAAAAGCAAAAAACCTAGCTCATGATGTACTACATGAACTAAAATTCTATGTTCTTGCAAAATGTTGCTACCCCTATGTTAGTTTCATTATAAGTCTTACCGTAACACCAACCATGGCAGCGGCACCATCTCTCATCCCACTAATTTTGACTATTTGCACTAAGCTTTCCAGTCTTCCCTCAATACATAGTCAGCCATTTCCTAATATTATTCCATCAGCGGCATCATATAAAAAAATTATTCAGTTAACCCAAAATTCTCATCAACAGCAAGAACAAATATAATTAACTGGGCAGTATTATATTGATAATGATAAATAAGTAGATAGATGATAGGTAGGTAGGTAGGTAGATAGATAAATCTGTGCTTTATGCAGATGCTGCATTATCTACAAATTAAATAAGTAAATTCTTAGTAGTAACTTCAACATGCCACACAACAATATTTCCAGCTGGACTCTTTCTGTTCAAGGCACATGATTTCTGCTATACTCAAAAGACTATTTAATAAGCTTGCCATCTGTAAAATGTAATTGCCCAGGCAAGTTATTTTCCATAATGCATAACTAATTCCACAGCAGAATCAATCATTTTACTCACATTCAAAGCAAATGCTTTTAAAATTTCAGTCCTATTTTTACAGATCACCATTTGTTTCATCACACATCTTTTGGGGACACATGTGTAATGCTTTATCATCTTCATCAGAAATATTAGGATTGTTTCATAATGTTACTTTATGACTATGTTTAGTTTCTTTTAAACACAGATATATATTTTGCACAGTAAATATGTGGATACAGTTTTCATTTTCACAAAGACTTAGAGTCCCATTTTTCTTAAAACACACAATCTTGGCATTTTTATTTTCCTACTTTTACGAGAGGTATGGATGCAGAGATATATTTTTCTACTATTAAAAAATTACTGGGGAACTTCTGCGAGCACACCTTGTAAAATGAATGAAAATAAATCTGGTGACACACAGAACCTTGTTGATGTCAAGTGGAATTTGGCAGAGAGGTAAAGAAGTTGTTTATGGTTTTCTAATAGAAGATATCAGGAAGGAAGTGAATAGAGCTTCTAAACTGAAATGCTGTGTTTGCAAGAAAACTGGTGCTTCAATTGGATATGTTGCACCCCAGTGTAAATGAAGTTATTTCCCATGTGGCTTTCGGAGAGAATGTATTTTCCAGTTTACTGGATATTTGGTTTCATTTTGTTGGACTCATTGACCTGTTCAAATAATTACAACTAGTAGCTATAGAGAGTCTGTAATGGCTTGACAGTTTTATTTAATTATGAATTCCAAAAATATAAATTGGATTATGCTTGTAAACTGATCTGTTCATCTGGGCATGATTAGGTTATGATTAGGGCGTTAACTGCCACGTCAGTGGGACGTTGATCCCCACCCCTCGGTGGGTGTGGTCTCAAGTATAAAAGGCTAGACAAAAGGCAGCAGTGATTTGGAGAAGAGATTGGAGAAGCAGTTCTGATGTTGGAGTGAGCCATTCGCCCGATAGTCTACAGCTGGCCTTGTGGAGAGACGCAAAGCAGAGAGAGCCTCATGGTCTGCAGCTGAACTTGTGGAGGAAACAGAAGCTAAGCCCGGAGAGAAACGCAGCCCCCGGAACAGAGGAACCCAGAAGCCTGAACCCTGGAGACGTCGGCAGCTGTCTTGCTCCAACACGTGGACTTTGGTGAGGGAAGAAAGTTATGCTTTGTGGCCTGGTAACTGTAAGCTTCTACCCCAAATAAATACCCTTTATAAAGACCGACCAATTTTTGGTACATTTCAAAAGGCACCCCTGTGGCTGACTAAAACAGAGTCCTTACCATGTACCATTTGCTTCGAATTTATTGAGCCTATTCCAACTTATAGTATATTATGGAGTCCTTGTTGTAAGAATGCTTGGTTTCACAGAGACTGTTTACAGGTTCAAGAATAAATGCAGGAGTGTTTTCTTCAGATGCACAGTATGCAAGAATAGTGATATATTTCAGAAAGAGATGTTGAGAATGGGAATTCATTTCCTGAAAAAAGATGGATCTTGGGAACTAGAGGAAAATGCTTATCAAGAGCTTTTGCAGCACCATGAGCGTTGTGATATCTGACGATGTCATTGTAAAGAAGGGCGAGAATATAATGCACCTGATAGGGGATTTCAAAAAAGCCAAAAAACACACTTTGCCTAATTCAAATAACATGGAAATTACTGATTATTTGGTAGAAGAGTCATCACCTAAATTACTCAGTCACCTGGAGCCCAGAGTAAAGATCTAATGAGAATACCATTGGAATTCCCACTGGCCTGAGCTGGAGCAAGGAATCAACCTGCTAGAAGAAGGGAAGGCAGCAAATTTAGAAGGGATATTTCAACGATATTAATAGAGTTAGAATTCCAAATTTTAAAAAACAAACAAACTAAAAGATTATATTTCAACAAAACCAATATCTGGAATAGTGCCTTAGATGGATTCAGAAATCAAAAACTTTAATCCTGCATACTCAATTTAAGTAGCCTATGTTAATGAAAATGATAATTTTGGACAAGAGCATCCTGGATCAAAGCAAGAATTCCTTAGTCTTTTAACGCAGCAACTTGAAAGCTCATCGTTGTTCGAAGGGCCCTTGACAAAGAACTTGTCTCTTAATGCTCAAGCTCTGAAAAAGATTCTTTGCTATGAAGCTGACAAAATGCTTGCCATTTCTTTGGTTCATGGTGGTCCCTCACCTGGTTTCTTTTCTAAAACCTTTTTTAACGGCCTTGTTTATGGACCAGGAAATACCCAACCAATTTTAGACAATATCTCAGACTTTGATGTGGCACAAATTAGAATCAGGATAAATACTATAACAGATATGGCTGGCTTCAACTCAGCAATCAATGGATACTCTAACCACCTAGAGCCTTTGGACGTCTAAGACCTATAACAGCACTAAGTGATAAACATGTGTTGGTAAAAGACATACTTTTCTACCATGTAATTAAGAGAGTCCAAGCACCCTTTGAAAGTTTCAAGTAGGGTCTGAAAACTCTTGTTGTTTAAGAGAAAATTCAGACTCCTCCAGAAGCTTTTTACAGCATCCTCTGTCATAAACCTGAGAATCTTTCTGCAAAAATTCTTAGTGATCTTTCCACAGTCCACCCCTTATCTAATGTACACACTTTGGGATTTTGGAACAGTTACTTACACGCTATTGAGGATGCTAAATCTGCAACAACAATGGAAGCCAGTCTTATTTTTGCAACTGGTTGCAGTTCCATCCCACCTACTGGATTTAAACCCACTTCTTCAACTGAGTGCCTGCATATGGATTTTCCTATCAGAAACAAGTGTAGGAACCGTTTAGCTCTTCCAATAACTAATACATATAAGAATTTCAAGAATATATGGACTTTGCCATAAGAAACACTCTAAGACTAGAAGAGGAAGAAAGTTCTCACTACGCGGGACATTAAAATGTTTCTTTGAACAAAGATGTTTCTTTTAAAGCTGCTATTGATCCTTTCTTTTGTTTCAAAAATCTGTCCATCATCACTTTTGAACAAACTTATAAGCTTCTTGGCACAATAAAATTTCTATGAACATAAAGGGAGAAAAATTATTATGCAGAAACAATGACAAAGGACAGAGGACAAGGGTGTGGGGGCGACCTGGGGAACAGTAGACCACAAACCGTATTTAAAGGGTTCTGGGGGAATTGTTGCCACATAGAAAAGCAGGCCTATTGTTCCAGAGTTGTTTTTTGTTTGTTTGTTTTCATTCAGAGGCCAGAAATCCAGATTTTTATTTGAAATATGTCAATTTTTTGTTACCTTAATTCCACTTAAAGCACTGTCTATACCACAGTTAACACATTTTCAGGATGGATCAAGGGCTGACTTGTAGCTGAGAGTGCCAATTTGCAACTTTGGAACAGGATCAGAAGATTCGAATAGGGATTAATAAGGATGGAGTCACTAGAAGATCAGTTTATTTTTTAATGAAAATCATTTTTTTGTAGTGGCCACAGGTAGTGCTATTTTCCAAGAAAGTTCATGTCCTGGGCATTGAGAGACCTCAGCTCAAGTATCACAGCAATTGTCAAGCAAAAATCCTTATTAAACTCTACGAATATCCACACATACCATTTACAGGACATTCATATGAAAATGGAGAACTTCGGGGTACTCCAAAGTTTTCCCAGAAGTGCCCCCGAAACCAGGAGTGTGATTCATGGAGCCTTTGTCACCAGCTCCAACCTGTGCCCTACTCTCGACAATGAGGCCACTGCTTGCCCTTTCGAGGGCTGCTCAGGTGCTGTCTCTGCCTCACTTGGTCCTTTCTCAATCACCCATCAAACTCAAAGCACTTCCTGAGAACTTTCCTTCTTCCTGGGGGTATAATTCATTGTAGCATGGTTCTCAACCATGGCCCCAGTGCAACACAGTTTGGGCCAAAAGATAGTATTTTAATGTGGCAACTTCAATAGCTCAATGTCTGTATCCACGACCTGGTCATTCGTCTTTCACTGAGCAGTTATTTACTGAGCATCTGCTGTGCCATGCTCTTTAACAGATGCTGGGCTCATAGTGATAGACTCCATCCCAATCTTCATTTCTAGTTTGGAAAAAATGACTTAAAAATAAACATTTTATGCAAATTTTGATAACTGCTGCAAAGGAGAAGTGCATGGTGCTATAAGAGAGAATAGCAGGATGATCAGGAAAAGTCACTTTGAGGGGGACAGCATTTAAAAGGAGGCCTGAAAGAGTGGAAGGAATAATGGACTCCCACTTCTGAGCGTCATTCAAGATGGAATGTGAAGACCTGCTGTGTACAAAACACAATCCATTCTGGAAGCGTCATTGGAACTAGCTCATCAAACTGCCATTGTCTCTGGGCTGCTGCAGACACTGGTAGAAATATGTCCAAAGGAACTGGAGTAGCAATTTGGAATTCTGGAGGACTCTTGAAATGATGCTTAAACCCCTTTGCAGGAGATGGGAGTTTGCCATAAAGCACTGCTTTCAGCAGGATAGTAAATCTCAGATGGTCGCCCCAGCTGGCAGCATTGGGAATCCCAGTGCCATCAACTGTCACCAGTGTGCATGTAGCTCTCACTGAGGAAGAGTGCTGCCAGCTGCTCTAAGCCTCTGAATGGGAACTCTAACCTGACATTCCACTGTCACCCACTATTAATCTTTTCTGCAGACGTGGCAGTGGCAGGGAGTAAGGTGAATTTCTAAGGGGCCATCAGATGAAGCAGCAAATGCTAGGAATCTCTGTTACCAGCCACTCAGTTCCTAAGGCTTCCCCTGCAAGAGGCTCCTACAAGAGTATCTCTGACCAAGGAATCCCCGAGGGGAAAAAAATTTAAACTCCAAGCAGTCCATAGGTGACACTGTGTTAATTATTTATTTCATGTTCATACTATCATTTGGCTTCATTTTCCATTTAGATGGTGTTTTTGTTTTTACTTTTATTTTTTGTAAAATTAACTTTTTATTAGAGAAGTTGTAGATTTACAGAAAAAGAACATGCAGAAAATACAGAGTTTGCAATACTCCACTCACACACGGTTTTCCCTTGTATTAAGACTGCATGACCTAGAAGAACTGAGAGCAGTGACACAAACAGACATCTGCACACTGATATTCATAGCGACATTATTCACAATTGCCAAAGGAAGGAAACAACCCAGGTGTCCATCAACTGACAAATGGATAAACAAATGGTGGTGTATACACACAATGGAATATTATGCAACTGTAAGAAGAAATGAAGTTGTGAAGCATGTGACAACATGAATGACTTGAAGGACATTATGTTGATTGAAGCAAGCCAGACACAAAAGGACAAATACTGTATGATTGTGCTATACTAAATAAATTGTGTAAACTCATGGAGTTAGTAATTAGAATATAGTTCACCAGAAAATAGAATGAGGTTAGAGAATGGAAAGCTGAGGGTTAATCTGTGCAGAATTGGTTAAAAGGTTGTTGTAAATCTTTGGAAATGAATAGAAATGGTGAAAGTACATTATAGTGTTTGTAACTAGCAGTGCTATTATATGGGTATGACAGTGGTTGAAAGGGAGTCTAAGGTCATATATATTACTAGAAGGAAAACTAAAAAATGTACCATAGGACTATATAACATAGTGAAACCTCATGTGAAATATGAATATGAGTAATCTTGCATATTTAAGATTGTTTTTACAAAGTATAAATACAAATAAACTAGATATAGAAACAGAATAGCAGGGGAAGCATAAGGAGATTGAGAGATGATGAGGTTTTTTTGTTTGGTTGGTTTTTGTTTTTTATTATTGTTATTATTGGAATAATGAAAATAATAATGTTTGAAGTAATAAATGCACAACTGTGATTATACCAAATACTATTGATTATACACTTTGGATGGATTTATGCTTTATTAATATGTATCAATAAAATTGATTTGTTTAAAAAAAAAGACTGTATGAGTGTGGTACCTTTCTTATAATTGATGAAACAATATTATTACAATTATTCTATTAAATATAGTCGATCATTTACATTAGGGTTCACTACTTGTGTTGTACAATCCTAGGGTTTTTTTTTCAGTTTTTTTCCAAGTAAAATATATACAACCTAAAATTTCACTTTTAATCAAATTCAAATATGTAATTCAGTGCTGTTAATTACATTCACAATGTTGTGCTACCATCCCCAACACCCATTACCTAAATTTTCCATCACCCCAAACCGAAACTCTACCAATTAAGCCTTAACTCCCTATTACCTACCATCACTCCAGCCCCTGGTGAACTGTATTCTAATTTATGAGTCTATGAATTTGCACTTTCTAATTATTTCATATCAGTGAGATCATACAATAATTGTCTTTAGTGTCAGACTTATTTCACTCAACATGATGACTTCAAGGTTCATCCATGTTCTTACATATATCAGAATTTCATTCTTTTCTTTCAAATCAATTTTATTGATACTATTAATAAAGCAATACAATCCATTCAAAGTGTACAGTCAATGGTATTTGGTATAATTACATAACTGCATTCATCAATTCAATCATTATTAGAGCATTTTAATTATTCCAATAATAATAAAAATAAACAAAAAACAGACAAACAAAAACTCATCACCTTTCAATTTCTTTATGTGTCTCCTACCAGACATAGCTGCTATTCTGTTTCTCTCTCTCTAGTTTATTTGTATTTATATTTTGTATAGATAGAATCAGGCAATATGTAGTACTTCATTCCTTTTTAAGGTTTGGCAATATTCCACTGTGTATATATACTACATTTTGTTTATCCATTCATCTGTTGATGGACACTTGGGTTGTGACCATCTTTTGGCAATTGTGAATGATGTTGCTATGAACATCAGTGTGCAAATATCTGTTCAAGTCCCAACTTTCAGTTCTTTAGGGTATATACCTAGAAGTAAAATTTCCTAGTCATGTGGTAATTCTCACTTTAACTTTCTGAGGAACCACCATACTTTTTTCCATATCGGCTGTACCATTTTATATTCCCACCAACAATGAATGAGTGTTCCTATATCTCCACATCTTCTCCAACACTTGCTATTTTTCATTTTTGTTACAGTAGTTATTCTGTGGGTGTGAAAAGGCATCTCATTGTGTTTTTGATTTGCATTTCCCTAATAGTTAATGATGTTGAGCATCTTTTCATGTGCTTTTTAGCCATTTGTATATCCTCTCTGGAGAAAGGTCTATTCAAGTATTTTGCCCATTTTCAATTGGGTGGTCTTTTTGTATGAGTTATTTATATATTCTGGATGTTATTGGATATGTGTTTTCTAAATATTTTCTCCCATTCTAGAGGTTGCCTTTTTACTTTCATGATGAAACCCTTTGATGCACAGAAGTTTTTAATTTTGATGAAGACCCATTTATCAATGTTTTCCTTTGTAACTCATGGTTTTCATGTAAAGTCTAAGAAACCATAGCCTAACACGTAACACAAGATCTTGAAGAGGCTTCCCCATGTTTTCTACTAGGCATTTTGTGGGTTTGGTCATTATATTTAGGTCTTTGGTCCATTTTTAGTTAACTTTCGTATATGCTAGGTGTCCACCTTCATTATTTTGCGTCTGGATAAACAGCTTTCCCAGCACGTTTGTTGAAAACTCTATTCTCTCCTCAGTGAGTTGACTTGGAACCCTTGTCAACAATCAATTGGCCATAGATATGAGTGTTTATTTCTGAATTCTCAATTCAATTCCCTTGGTGTATATACCTAACCTTGTGCCAGTATCATTCTGTTTTTATTACTGTAGCTTTGTAATAAGTTTTAATATCAGGAAGTGAGTCCTCCAACTTTGTTCTTTTTCAAGATGGCTACTCAGCCACTTACTCTTCCACATAAATTTCATGGTTGCCTTTTCCATTTCTTCAAAGAAGTCTGTTGGAATTTTTATTAGGATTGTGTTGAATATGTAAATCATTTTGAGTAGAATTAACAACTTTAATAATATTTAGTGTTGCAAACCATGAACGTGGAATATCTTTCCATTTATTTAGATCTTCTTTTTTTCTTTCAGCAATATTTTATAGTTTTCTATGTACAAGTCCTTTACATCCTCAGTTAAATGTATTCCCAGATATTTGATTATTTTAGTTATTGTGAATAGATTTTTTTATTTCTAAAAATACAATACAATATTACTGGCATTTATAGTTACCCATATAGTTACTTTTACCAGAGGGCTTTATTTCTTATGCCACTTTGATACATTATCTAGTGTCCTTTCGTTTCGGTCAGAAGAACTCCTTTCCTGAAATCCCTCTTCATTTTTTACCAACCCCACCTCCATGAGTACACCTTGTTCTTCATCCTCGTATGTATTTTATCTGAAAGGCATTATTATCATCCAACTAATCCAGGCTAAAAACAAATCATACAACCTTTTTTTACCCCTCCTTCCTCACTCCCATCCACATAGTCATCAAGTCCTCTCAATTCTGTCTCTGAAATGCCAGTTCACTCCCTTCCATTTTATTAAACTGGCAACTTCTACCCTGTATCCAGTGATTTCCTTTGTATTACCCTTTCTCCACCATTGCTAAATAATATTCCCAATGCAACAATTGAATCAAATTTTATTAGCTCAACAGCTGGCACCATGATTCCATTCTGGAGAAACCCTGTCTTGGATGGAGAGAAATTTTTGAAGAGCTTCCATTAAACATAGTTAATTAAACATGTGAATTTGTCTGTGTTCCTTTCTGAAACCACACTTAAATGAAAGTTTATAAAACCAGAAAGGACAAAGAGAATGAAAGAGTAGGTGAAAGATGTCAAATTGTCAAAAGATAAAAAACAAGTAGACTATAAAAAAGCTGACAGTGTTGAATACCAGAAGATTTCAGAGGGAAATGCCAAGCCAATTCACATCTCAACATCTGAGAAAATATTAGTAATTAGACAAACTAAGCATCAAAAATGGCAGAGTCAGGTAGGCAGAGGGCTGAGTATAGGTATGTTCATTGAAAGTCTGTGAAAGGAAGAGTTATAACTTTGGACCCTTTCTCTGATCCTATATGAATCCACCACCCATTCCATCTCGGCAAAAGATTTTAGTTAATTGCTGCACCTCCAGAATCTAACACAGTGCCTGACATATAGTAGGCATTCAACCAATAGTTTTTCAATAAATCAATGAAACTAAAGATGTATTCCATAGGGGACTGGAACAGAGATTTCCAGAGAAAAGTAGGAGTAAATCACAGTGCTGAAAACCGAGTTTAAGTAAAAGTCTGTATTCTAAGTAATGACATTCTCCCATCCCCTTTGTTTCACTAGGACCCAAGATTACTAGAAGCTAGACTCTTAACACCCATACCCCAAGCAATAAATTGATTGGTTCTAGGGAGAAATTGATTGGTTCCAGGAAGGGAAGCTTCTACATACTGGTACTAAAAAGGTTTTCCAAAGATATTGCTTGACCCTAATTCAGTCTACCTACAAAGAATCTAATAGTTAGCAGGCACCACTCAGAGGCTTCCAATCAAATTTTTTTAGTTCATTACTCCTAAATATAAATGTACAATGCAGGACAGACTTAAAAACTCTTCCAACATGAAAGATAGCAATGAAAACAGATAAACAGGACTCAAAAGAAATAGAAAAAGATGTAAGAAACAAAAGTAATTCCCCACAGATAAATAAATACCTAGAATTTTTATCATTAGAGAAATGAGGAAAACAGTCCATCCAAAAAAACGAGGACAGAGCTTGCTCTTCCAAACAAAAATAAAAGGAGGATTGTAAATTAAAATTTTGAGGGCTGAGATTTAAAAACTCAATAGTAGTGTTGGAAGGTAAAGCCAAGGGAATGTTCCAAAAAGAACAAAAATGCAAAGAGAAAAAAAGTTAAAATCTGAAGACCAATTCCAGAAATCCAACATTGAGCTAATCAAAATTGTACAGTGAAAACATAGAAAATGGAGGAGACAAAATGATCAAAATTTAACATACGAAAATCCCTTGGATCTGAAAGATGAGTATTTTACAAAGTAGGCCAACACCAAGGACAAGATCCACACCAAGTGGATCATTACATTTTAGAATACTAGGAAAAGAGAGAAGATTATCGTGGCTTCTAATAAGGAAAAAAGACACACACACAATCAGCAGTTAATAGCATAACACAACAGCAATGCTGTAGGCTAGATGACATCAGAGCAATGTCTTCCAATGTTTTAGTGAAATGGTCCCATACCCATTCAACCTATCAATCAAAGTTGGGAGTTAGAACGAGATCTTTTCCAATGGGTAATATCTAAGGCAGTCTCCCATACACATTTTCTGAGGAAGCTCTGGAATATGTATGTGTTCCATCAAAACAAGAGAGTAAACCAAGAAACAAGAAGACATTGAGTACAGAAAATAGCGGATCCAAAATGGAGGAAAGGAAGTCCCAGGATGACAACTGTACATTAAGCCTAGAGAACAACAACCATGGGAGAGTATGATAAAAGGCTCCATGTAAAATGTCTCCAGTTCTAAAACAAAAACAAAAACCAAGTAGAATGCCATGTGTTTGATGATATGAAAAATATTATTTTTGCGTTTTGGTAAATCTATTGGAAAATTGTGGAAGATTTGTAATTGTGAAACAGAAAACTAAGTAAGTGAAAGAGTATGTGTAGGGATTGTTTTGTTTTGTTTTGTTTTGTTTTGTTTGAGGTACGGCGGTCCAGGGCCCTGGACCTCATATATGGGAAGCCAGCATACAACCAGAGAGCCACGTCGGCTCCCCTGAGTTGGTTTGGTTTTTTTTTTTTTTTTTTAGGAAGCAGCAGGGACCGAACCTGAGACCTCCAATGTGGAAAGCAGGTGCTCAACCGCTTGAGCCACACCTGCTCCCCGGGTTTGTCTTTTGCTGTATAAGAATCAACCACACTATTTCAGTGGTATATGACAATATAATGCCCATGGTCTGAAGGTTTGGGGCGGGCAGCTGATAGGGGTTGGGCTTGGCTGGGTCTGGGTGTTCCACTTGTCTCTCTCACACTGCCATCAACTAGTTTGCTGGCCTCGGAGCATGCTCTTATCACAGTGATAGCATAGGCACAAAGAGACATGCTCATCACACAAAAGCCTCTCAAGGCTTCGCTGGCATGGCATCCTGCATCATCCTCTCAGCCGAAACAAGTCGCACAGCCAAACTCAAAGTTAAGGAGCAGAGTAGATCCCCCCCTATGAGGATGAGGAGGGACGAATGTTGGTTGAACAATAATCTACCACCTAAGGCGAGAAGGAAAACCAGTAAAAACAAAGTTATACGGACAAAGGAAATAGCACAATGGACAATTGATTCTTACTGAACAATAATTACAGAATCACAATCATGCAAACAGTGAATATTGATTTGCCAAAAATCCTAAGAAAAGAGAAGGAGAGATAGTAGGACTGGAGAGGATGGTATATGAGTGCTAGAGACCATGTCCAACATGTATAATTAATAAGTAGCAGTATACAAAAAGAAAGAGAAGAGTTTGGGGATGTACATCACAGTTCAGGAGCAATGAGGCAGAAGGGCTATTTTTCATGACAAGACTTTGATAAACTGTATATGTATTACCTTGGTTTGAAAAAGTTAAATAATTGTAAACACATTGATAAGTATGTAAAGAAAGACTAATAACAAAGCAGAAACATTCCTTGAGCACTTACGATATACTAGGTTTTATAAACCATGTCTTCACACCCTCCCCCATTATATGAGATAGATTCTGTTGTTTTCCCCCATTATTCAAAGGGTGAGGATATGAGGCCCTAGGAAGTTGCATAACCTGCCCAATGTTGCACAGCCAGTAGGAGCAGGGCCGGCGTTTGAACGCGGCTCCCAACCACCGTCCTGCATTTCCTCTCCTGTCTGAGCTAGTGTCAGGCAGTCAGCAAGGAAGTGCTTCTGTATGACAGAGGGAGAAAACTGGAGGTCTGGCAGAAGGAAGACGGTGAAGTGGAGATGAGATGTAGGGAAGGGAAGGAAAAGCCCAGGGCAATGGTGAAAGTATCAACATGCTTCCCTCCACCCCCCATAGAAAGGTATTCAGGTAATCTACCGAACTCTAAGGTTTGGTGTGAGTGATTTTTTTTTCTTCTGTGCAAACCAAAAAGTGACTGAATGCCAGAGGTGATCCCCTACAAGCAAGCCAACCCTGCAGAGATCTCACAAGGGCTCTCCGCTTTTGTGACATTGAATTGAAGAATTAAAGGTAATCCAATTGGAATCCAAATGGCATGGAGATCTCTTGCTGGCAATTAGGCAAAAATAAGATGCAAAAATAAGTCTCCCTGACTTCTTCAGAAAGAAACTATCGCTCCCTACTACTTAAAACATAAAGCACAGAATCCTACCAAGGCCACTGGAATCTTCACCTTTCTACTTTCCATCCAAGAGAAATTTGTTCAAAACCCACCCAGCCTTTCTACATATCTACATCTTGAAGTCTGATAATTTTCTGTGGTCTGGATTTTTGCATCATTTTAGCTTGTACCTCTGTTGGAGCACTCGTTTAGAATGGCCTGGTTTCTTGTTTCAGATAAACAAATAACCAGACTAGTTTAGACTGCTGGACTCCAAGGGAGGGCAGGAATCATGGCCATCTTGTTCATTGCTTTATGCGGGCAATGAGCCCAACAAGCATAGAAGGGGTGCCCTTTAATTATTGTTTAAATGGGTATGTAATGAATAAGCGAGTGAACTAGCGAACAAATAAACAAATGAATTAGCTGTGGGATTTGGGATGTTGTGTTTAATTTACCTGGGACTAAGTCTCTTTAAAGATAGAAATGAGAGTTGTACCAGATGATTTTTAAAGTCACTTTCTGCTCTAAAACCCTGTGAATCTATACCGCCATAAAAATACTGAAAGCGCATTTTTTCCCTACATAAGTTCACCCTTACGTTTTGGAAAGTTATTCCAAGTTTTGTTCTTGTGGGGTTTTTTTTTTGGTATTGTTTTGTTTTGTTATTCATTTACTCCTAGCAAAAGAAAAATTTATTTGGCAAGAGCTCTTTGAAGCCAAAGAGTACGTT
>PVKH010017309.1:0-15458 GCA_004027955.1 Chaetophractus vellerosus | reverse complement strand
AAGACCTGGTGGTAGGAGGTGGATTCTTAAAGGAGATAAGAGGAGGACTGAGATGGGCTACTGATATTAAATGTATGTGGAAGTTTTAATTAGCTTTACTGTAAAAGTGTGGAAATGTACAGAATGAGATGGTAACACATTATAGTGAGTAACAGCTGGTTTATAAATGGGGATGTGGCTGAAAATGGTAGCCTAGCAATGTAAATGCCAGTTGACAGAAAGCTAGAGAATAATCTAGGGACTGAATAGCACAGTAAATCCAGAAGTGGATAAGAATAGTGGTTGATGGTACAGATGCAAGAGTGTCCTTTGTGAGCTAGAGCAGATGTACATACTTCATTATTGCAGGGTGGTGGGAATGTGGAGAAGCATGGGAAAAATACAACTGGGTGTGACCTATGGACTGTGGTTAACAGTAATAATGTAATATTCTTGCATCTATGCCAAAGATGTACTGTGTTGATAATGGGGGAATATGGAGAATGTGTGCCAAATGTACGCTATGGATCTGGTAATAATTGTATGATATCTCATAAGCTGTAACAAATGTTTCACCACGGTATGGTGGGTTGATAGAGGGGTGTTGTTTGGGAATTTTGCACATGTGCATAATTGTTTTGTAAGTTTACAACTTCTGTCATAAAAATATATTTAAAAATAATAATAGGGTGGGTTGGGGGGAAAATACACCAAATGTAAGATAAGGACTATGATTAGCAGTAAAAGTTTGACAATAGTCTTTCATTACTTGTAACAAATGTCTCACAACAATGCAAGCTGTTGGTGGAGGATTAATGTATGGAACCCCTGTATGATGTTATTTATGTTTGCTTTGTAAGTTCACAACTTTTACTACACACTTACTGTTTACGTATGTTCATGTATGAATGATACAACAATAATAATAAGATGGGTTGGGGGGAGATACCTTGGTTAGTTGTAATATTTTGAGGATGCTCTTTAATCAGTAGTTAAAAATGTTTAACAACAATGCAAGGTATCAGTGGTAAGGTTAAGTATGACAGCCTTGTATGATATTTTGTATGTTTGTTTTGTAAATTCACAACTATTGCTATACAGTTATTGTTTATATATGTTCATGTATGAGTGATATACTTCAATAAATTTTAAAAAATAAATTAAAAAAATACTTTCTGGCATTTTTATTTACCCTTGGCCCACCCACTCCCTGGCTTGGCAGTGGTCTTGAAGATGGCAGGCTGTGTTCCCAGTGTGGGACCCTGATCCTTGGTTTTGGAGGGAGCAGAGCAGTCCTTCTTCACAATGAATTCTGTTTATCTGTCTAACCTGACTGAGGGCTACCTAGAGGACTGCCAAAAATGCTTGACTTCATTTCACCTAATCAGAATTTATTCGGGGTAGGCATTTTAAAAAATATTGTTTGGTGAATAAACAATCTACAGCCAACTGGGGTAAATTATTATGATTGAGATTTTAAAAAATAGAGCACAAAAGACCTAGGAGGAAAAGCTAGGGAGTGTCTTTGTGAAATTAAGGCATTTAAAAGCACCTCTCTACACAGAGGAATTTATAAAGCTATGCACATGAACAAGGCATGAAATATCTATGAACGGCCTGAGAAGATCCTAAGTATTCACCTCTGGTTGAATTCTAGACTTGCTAGGGAAGTGAAGTAGGAAGTGGAGGATAAGGCAGAGTTGTAAATGATCTGGATATGTATTGAAGGATGCTTTTAGAAATTTTAGAATAGAACAAATCTAAAAGACTGGGAGGGGTGGGATTTTTCTACCTCTCCTCTTCTAGCTCTTCCTTGCTGTTGTTGTAATTATTTCTTATTTTCCTTTTTATCTCACTCTGTCTTTGGCTCTTGGCATTCAATGAAATCTTTGTCAATGCACTAGTTGAACACAAACTAAAGAAAAGTTCTTTCAGGCACAACACCTGAAAAAGAATTCAACTTCTATAAAAATCATTTTGAAAGGTCATTAAATAAATAGCTATGGTCTATAACAATCAACAAAAACAAACCCTGAGCATAGGGAAAGAATTAGATTTTCAAAGTCACCACATAATAATATCCAAAATTCCAGGTTTCAATAAGAAATTATGAAGCATTCAAAGAGTAGATTAAGGGTGGTCAGTTGAATTATTTACTCCTGGAAACAGATAGTTCTTAATCTTAATCCCATTCCTGTGGGAATGATCCCATTATAAATAAGACTTATTGAAGATGTTATTTGTAGTTAAGGAGTGGTCAGCTGAATCAGGATGTGTCTTAATGCAATTACTAGAAGCCTTATTGTTGAAAAAAAAAAGCCACAGAGAGAAGCCAGAAGCTGGGAGTCCACTGGATTTGGACGAGAAAGGAGAAGACATTGCCATATGATTAAAAAAAAAAAAAAAAAGAAACAAGTAACCCAAGAATTGATGGCCAGTCAGAACATTACCAACCCTGTATTGAAAGCAAGCTTTCTAGCATCTGAAACTGTTAGCCAACAACTTCCCACTATTTAAGCCAACACATTGTGAGATAATTGTCATAATAGCCTGGAAACTAAGACAAAATGTATGCCTCATTCACAGAAGACATTAACAGTAATAGTTCCTAGGAAGCACAAGATTTACTGGACAAAGACGTTAAATCAACTCTCTTAAAATGCTCAAATAACTAAAAGAAAAGTTGGACAAAGAACTAAAAACCAGGAGAACAAAGTAAGAACGATAAAGAATATCAATTCAAAAATAGAAATTATAAAAAATGAACCAAATAGAAATTTTAGAGCTGAAAGATATACTTACCAAGGTGAATAACTCACTAGAGGGTTTCAATAGCAAATTTGAGGAGCAGCAGCAGAATTATTGAACTTGAAAAGAGGTCAACTGAAATTATCCATTTTGAGTGTTAGAAAGGAAAATGAATGAAAGAAAATGATCAAGCCCTAAGAGATGAGATAGACATTATCAGGCATACCACCCTATGTATTATGGGAGTCCAATCAGTAGAAGAGAGAAGAAAAGTGGCAGAGAGAATATCTGAGCTTGTAATGAACAAATCTTCACAAACATGTGTCTACACATTCAAGGAACATACCAAACCCCCAAAATGTTAAATGCAAAGAGATCCACCCTTAGACATATTATAATCAAGTTGACAAAAGCCAAGGACTGTAAGAGAAACATGAATGCACCAAGAAAAAAAGTGACTTGTGAAATAGAAGCCATCCTCAGTATGATCAGCAGCAGATTTTTCAAAAGTAATCATGGGGGCCAGAAGGGAGTTAGGGTGGCATTTTTTTATGGAATGAAAGAAAAACAGTTGAACAAAAATTCTATATTTTGTGAAACTATCCTTCAGAAATGAAATTAAGACAGTCCTAGATAAGCAAAAGCTGAGGGAGTTTGTCACTAGAAAACCTTTACAACAAGAAATTCTAAAGAGAGTCCTTCAAACTGAAATGAAAGGGCACTTGACAATAATCTGAAGCCATACAAGAAAATTTTAAAAATCTGATAGAAATAACTACATGGGTAAATAGAAAAGCCTTAATTATTATGTTTATGGTTTGTAATAATGTAAAAGACAAATGCATAAAATTAATTATAATAATATGTTAATAAATACACAATGTATAAAGATGCAATTTATAACAAAACCAACATAAATGGAGATTAGAGCTGTATGGCAGCAGAGTTCTTGTATGCTATTGAAACTAGGTTGGTACCTATTCAAATGAGATTGTTATGAATTTAATATGTTAAATTGTGATACAATGAAGAAAATTTATAAAAAATATACACAAAAGGAAATGAGATGAGAATCAAAACTATAGATGACAAAATCAATTAAATACAAAATAAGGTAGTACTAGAGGATATGAAGGACAGAAAAGGTATAAGACATGCAGATAAATAGAAAAATACCAGAAATAAGTCATTCTTTATCAATAATTACTTTGAATGTAAATACATTAAACTCGCCAATCAAAAGGCAGAGATCAGCAGAATGGATGAATAAAAAACATGATCCAACCATAGGCTCCCTACAGAAGTATCCCTTTAGATTCAAAGACAAAAATAGGTTGAAAATGAAAGTATGGTAAAAGATATTCCATGCAAGTAGTAACCAAAAGAGAGAAAGGATTTACATACCAGTATTCATAGTGGCACTCCTCACAACAGTGAAAAGATGGAAACAATCCAACTGATGAAAGGATAAATAAAATATAGTACATATAATGGAATGTTATTCAGCCATAAAATAGGAAAGAAATTCTGATACATGCAATTCCATGGATGAATCTTGAAAACATCATGTTCAGTGAAATAAGTCAGGCACAAAAGGACAAATATTGTATGCTCTCACTGATTTAAAATAATTAGAATAAGCAAATGCATAGAGACAGAATCAACAATATAGGTTACCAGGAGTCAGGATGGGGATAGGGAATGGGAAGTTAAGGCTTAAAATGTACAGGTTTCCTACTTAAAATGATAGAAACAGTTTGGTAATAGATGGTGATGATATCAGAACAACATTGTAAGAGTAATTAACAGCATTGAAATATGTATTCAAATGTGATGAAAAAGAAGAAATGTTAGATTGCATATATGGCAACAATAAAATTTTTTTTTAAAATCCATGGAACCCTAAGTTAAACCACGAACTACAGTTTATAGTACAATTATAAAAATGTGCTATCATCAATAATAGCAAATGTCCCACACCAATCCAAGGTATTAATAGGGTAATATATGGGAATCCTGTATTTTATGCATGATTGTTTTATAAACCATAACTTCTCTAATAAAGAAAAAAACTTTAAAAAAGAGAGAAATTGAGAGAAAACAGGAGTGGCTACACTAACACCAGACAAAATAGACTTTAAGTCTAAAATTTTTACAAGAGACAAAAAAGAACTTTATATATTAATAAAGGGTTAATTCATCACACATATAAAACAGTTACATGTTTATATCTTCATCAAACAACCAAACCCTACAATATGTAAGACAAACATTGACAGAAGTGAAGGGAGAATTAGACAGTCCTACAATTATAGTCAGAGACTTCAATGTCTCATTTTCAATAATAGGTAGAACATCTAGACAGAATATCCACAAGGAAATATAGGACCTGAATAAAACTATAAATGTTCTAGACCTAACAGGCATATATACCTGAGTAGGGTGAGAAGTGTATGGATGCACTTCTGTTGAGAGGGGTGGAGTGGCAGCCAAGCATGAGAGCATGAGTAGGGTGAGGAGAGCATTGGCATAGTGGTTGGAGACAGAAGACTGGTTATATATACAAGGAGATTTATTCAGTGAGTACATAACATTGAACTTAATAAGATGTGGGGGAAACCAGCTGTAGCTCAATTGGTAGGGCTCTGGTTTACCACATGGGAGGTCCCAGGTTCGGTTCCCGGGGCCTCCTCGAGAACGCGGGCCGCCACGAAGCAGGCCAAGCCGCCGCGAGTAGGCCAAGCCGCCGCGGAGCAGGCAAGCCACCGCAGAGCAGGCCAAGCCACCGTGGAGCAGGCAAGCCGCCATGGAGCAGGCAAGCCACTGTGCGGTGAGCTGACTTGGCGGGATGCCATGGCGGGGGGAGACAAGCAGACACAGAAGAACGCAAAGCAAATGAACACAGCGAGAACAAGCAGCAAGGGGGGGGGGATATATAAATAAAATAAAAATAAATCTTTAAAAAATAAAAAAATAAAAAAATAAGATGTAGGCTTTCCATTGTCAGAGAGAGGAGTTGGAAACATGGAAAGGAAGAAAACTAAAGTAAACCTTGTGGTCTCAGACTGGAATTGGAGTTATTCATGAGAACTCATGGTTTTCAATACAGATAGATTAGATAGATAGACAGATAGATAGATAAAATGAATATATATAAATGTGTATGTGCTAAATATACACACACATATATATACACACACAAAGACATGCATATATTGCCTTAGTTCTGTCCACTGAAAGGGCCTGGAAGCAGAGATAAAATATAGCAATGAATACTCTGTGCAGCCAGATCTTGGTTTCTAAATACCATTATCCACTCAAAGGAATCAGAGCTCTTTAGAAAAATGCCCAGAGCTGAGTGAAAAAAGTGCCAGAAGTGTGTGGAACATCTTGCTGTGCCAGAAGGTAACAAAGTGCTAAAAACAGAATGATGGAGACATGTCAAAGGGATATAGAGTCTACTTGAAGAAGCTCACAGAGACCAATTCTGGGTTAATTTGATCACCAAAATAAATAACAGTAGTAATGGACTGTAATAAATTGAAAAAAAAACAGAAGTTTATGAGGTCATTTTTATATAATACAAAAATGAATAAATACATAGGGGAGGAAAGAAAGTTTTTCTTTTCAATGCCAACTAATAAATGTAGAAGGAATTATGGCATTAGAAAATGATCATTTGGTGAAAATCATGGTAATTAATTCAACCAAGGAGCACAATAAATGTTTTTATGAAATGGGTGAAAAGAAGCATGGAGAGGATATATTTACATAATCTTAAAGTATGTCCCCAGGTCCGTTATGGCAGATGCAACCTTACTCAATGTATTGACAGTTAACATTCCTTGTAATGAGACAAATTAAAACTATGTACCATCTGACAGGATGAGAATAATATAGCATGATTGCAATGACATGCTTTGCCAAAAAATCATAACTTAAACCTAATAATGGGGAAACATCAGGCAAAACCAAATTGCTGGACATTGTACAGACGAACTGGCCTATACCCTTCAAAAGCATCAGGGGCAGGAGAGTGAAGGAAGGAATGTTTCAGATTGAAGGGGACTAAAGGGACATGGCATCTAAATGCAATGTGTGATCCTGGATTGGATTCTTTTGCTATAAAGGACCACTGGTGAAAGCTGAAGGGAGACAGATGGTTAGATTGTAGTAATGTAACAGTCTTAATTTTCTGAGTGTAATGAATATACGAAATATAGGAGATCTTCTTATAGGAATTGGACACTAAAATATTTGGGGGTGGTGGAACATCATGCCATTTAATTATTTTCATGTTTTTGCACTATTCTTGCATCTTTTCTGTAAGTTATAAATTATTTCAAAAGAAAATAAATAACTAAAAGGAAAATTTTAAAAATGTAAATTTATGACTGACAAAAACACTTATAAGGTATATCATTTGTGTGTATACACATTTAAGGAGCATATGAAACCCCCACAACATAGTGTAAACAAATATACACACATATGTGCCTCATGTAACCACATGACCATGAAGGAAAAATATGAATGACACAAAACAGATGGTTAATTTTGTTTATTTGGTGAGGAAGGGATAGGAGTTAATTAAGGAAAGAGATGCAGGTGACTGGAAAGTCAACCAAAAATGGAAAATGGAAAAGAAAGCTGAACAAAAAATATGATATGCTCATATTTATGAATCATGTTTTTATTTTTAGAGATGACTAGTCTTTGATTAGTAATCTTTGAATTTTTCATCTTGACTCATAAAAGTACCTTCAGATTCAAAATCACCTATATTAAATTAAAAGAACTCAAGTGGCAATCATGTTTTACTGTTCTTTCTAACCATCTGTTTATCACAGTCAACAAGAACTTTTATCTCAGGGAAGGGACTGGGGAATAATTCTAGTAGAAGAGCTGAGTTATAGCAAAACAGAAATATTTTAACTTTCATTGATAGATCATTTGACTTGCCTCCATATCAGAAGCTTTGCCTTCTTAATCCAGAGCTTAAAATACAAAAGTTGTGGCTTGGTGGTGGTGTGTGTGTATGTATGTGTGTGTGTGTGAGAGAGAAGCATATGTGAAGTGCCCAGAGATGAAGAGGATATATATTTTTTTCTTTATTTACTTTTAAAGCTTGTTGGTATCATATTTTGTAAATCCACGTAAAATAAAAAGTATGCAAAACCCAGAACAAGAGACATATAATTTAAATATTCAGTTTTCTTATGCAGCTACTCCAATGCAAAATATATATATTTTTAAATTTAAAATTAAGATGTTTTCTTTGCTCCTAATCAACCAATTCCTGGTAGTTAATTGTGGAGATTCCAAAGGTGCTTCTCAAGATTAATTGTGTCTCCTGTTGTTTTCCTTAGACAACTTATATCTGTTTATTGAGTAAACCTCAGTTTGTTTTTGCTCCTTTCCTAGTTGTCAAAATCTCAGGGAAATCACAGCATTTGCATAGTTAAGTTTTAATCAACAATAGCTGGCAGTAAGTGAAGCAATAAACAGCTTCAAGGTATGCAATAAACTCTGAGTTTTATTTACAAACAACACAGTGAGAATCATTTATTGCCAAGTTACTAAAGGTAATAATGATTACTGTTATTAAAATACCAGTACTTATCAAATACCTGCTGGAGCAATTATTCCACATTGAAACCCAGAATCCAAATTAAGCTTTTTTTCATTTAACTTTAAAAAGAAGCAGAATGGCTTAATTTGGCTCAATTAAAAAAGGGGAAAAAATCCACAAATGAACAAAAACAATAACAACACCCCATGTCAAGCAGGTTTAGATATTTTAAGCTTTTCTTTAGAATGTGCTTCTGGCATGAAATAAATGAAAGTTAGCACTTTCTACTGTAGTTCTTAATCCTTTGCTGAAAAATAATTTATAAGAAACAGTGGTCAAAAGGAGGTCACCACCTTTCACAAAGCTTGATTAAAAAGAGACTAAGGAGTGCCTGTTGACTGTGATCTTGAAGATAGAAAGTGTCCTTCATGTCTTTAGAAGAGACATGATAGAAATAAGAAGAATGGAAAATAGATTAGAATTAGAGTACTATATACAGAATTAAAGGTCTATTTGAATTGCCTCTTGCCCAGGATGTCAAAATATGGTTTCATTACTACATGTAAACCTCCAGTGGTTGTCCATAAATTCCATTAAAGATAAAGATCTTGTATTCAACCTTACTGCTCTGTTGATCATATTTCTCTAAGCCAGAGTTTCTCAGTTTCAGTCCTACTGATATTTTGAGCTAGAAAATTCTGTATTATGGAGAGCTGTCCCATGAATTTAGGATGTTTAGCAGCATCCCTGGCCTCTACCCACTAGATGCCAGGAGTACTCCCTCCCCAGTTGTGACAAACAATAATGTCTTGTAGACATTGCCAGATGTCCCATGGGGGCAAAATCACACTTGGCTGAACCCGGAAGTGGATGAGGATTGTGGTTAATAGTACAAATACAATAATATTTTTCTATGAACTAGAACAAACGTACATCACTATTACAAGGTGGTTAGAATATAGTGATGCATGGGAAAGTAAAATTAATGTAACTTATGAACTATAGTTAATAGCAATATTGTAATATTCTTGCATCATTGTCAAAAAAAGGTACTATATCAATGCTAGAGGTCAATAAAAGGGGAGTATGGGATTTTTTTCTTTTGGACTAAAGAAAACATTCGAAGGTTTACTGGGGTGATGACTGCACAATGCTGTGATCAAAGTGAGAACAACAAAGTACACACTTTGGATAAAATGTACAAGGCATGGGACTGTATAACACAGTGAACAATGCGCTGGAAGATGGGCTGTGGTTAACAGTACAACTAAGAGAGTGTTCTCTCATGAACTATAACAAATGTACAATATTACTACATACTGTTAAAAATAGAGGGTGTATGGAAAAAACATACCAAGTGTATGCTATGGACCACAGCTAGAGGTAATATTCTGATCATGTTCTTTCATAATCTGTAACAAATTGTGGGGACCCAGGGCCCAGGCTCCCCCTATGCCCACAGCACGTAGCCACCTACCTGCCCTGGACATAAGTTAAAGATTAACACCCACCCCAGAGGAGAAAGACTGAATAGATGGTTTCTTAAACCATAATCTCCTCAGAGCAGTAAACTTCATGCCTGTGTAAATAGAGATAAAATCACCAGATTCCATATGTGCACATCTCGGGACACTAGCAGAGACTCTGTTCTCATATCTTATGGAATGTCTCTGTTCTGAAAACCCTTATATTACCCCTCATTTTCCCACCTCTTTGCAGAGTCCTACCTTCATTCTCCGGATTGCCACCACCAGAGACTCTCTCTTGTTTGTAAACCCAAATAAAGCTTATGTCTGATCAGTGCCAGGTTGTGTTCTTCGGTCTCTCTGCTGTCCCAACTCATGCCCTTCAGGAGTTGGGTTGGAACACAACTGTACTACAACAATGTAAGGTGGTGGTGGAGGAATAATGTATGGGAATTCTGCTCATTATGAATGATTCTTTTGTAAGGTCACAAATTCTCTAATAAAAAATATCACACCTGGATTATAACTGCTGCTTTAAGTCAATCTTAAAATGTGTCATCAGGTATCAGGTACAACTAAGAAAATACTGCTCTTAAAATTGAGACATCCCATAAAATCTGGGACATATGTTTCCTGAAGTCAGGGTTCCTGTGGCCAGTCACTTATTACTTACCTCAAACTGGACTCTATGAATTCTATAATCCTGCCCTGCTCTGGCGATTTGGTTTCACTGAGGGTTTACTCAGATTTTAGGATCTTTCTTGTTGCTTAAAGCAGTTTTAGGGGTTGCCACTTCTCAGTGAGAGAAATCATTTCAGAAACTTTTGGCCCTTAGAATCTCATCTTACATACCAAAGCTAGAAATTGGATATGTGCTGGGATTTATCCAAAATGAAAATAATTATTAAAACATTCAAAATAATGAAAATGGGTATTTGCATAAGAATATGCCTATAATGCAAATCTTTCCATTGGGGAGATATTATATTTTGTCATATTGTTGTACATAGAAACTGAGTTGCTGAGAATACTTTACTTGCTAAAGCTCAAACAATAATACATTTATCAGATTAAAGCCTTTGTTTCAGTTCCTTAGGCTGCTCAAGTGAATACCATGAAATAGGTTGGGTTAAATAGAAATTTATTAGCTTATGGTTTTGATACTAAAAGAAAGTCCAAATCAAGGTGTAAAGACAGTACTTTCTCTCCACAGACCGGTGATCTAAGGTTGGTTGGTGGTGATATTTACTCCTTAGCTTGCTATACTGCAAGTCATATAAAGGCATCTCCTGGCCTCTCCCTTCTCTTCTGGTTTCAGATTCTTGCTTCTGGTGGCTTTCCCTCTCTCTTTCTGTTTCGATTTCATTCTGCTTTTAAAGGACTCCAGTAAGAGGATTAAAACCCACCCTGATGGAGGTGAGTCATACCTTCTTATCTGAAGTAACCTCATCAAAATCTCCTACTTACAATGTGCTCATACTCACAGGAATGGATTAAATTTAAGAACATGTTTTTCTGGGGGTACATAGAGCTCCAAACCACACAGCCTTAAATTTGGATCTTCTCACTTTTCCACCCTATATCCTTTCCTGAGGCAGATAACACATGCCTGCCCATTGGCCCCACTCAGATAAAGACAATCTTAGTATCTTAGAACAGGGTAAATATGCTTTGAGGAATCTACTTGTGGTATGGAGAAAAGTGCTGTAGCGGTTTGATATTATTTATGAATTCCAAAAAGAAATATAGATTATGTTTGTAACCTGGTTAGTTCCTCTGGTATGATATCCTTATACCCTTTGATTGCATTAGATTCAGCTGAGACATCTGATGAAATTATGTTAAAATTAGGGATCTGATCCAACCACATCATTAGAGTGAGACTCAGCATCCATTGGGTCTCAACCCCCTTGGGAATAAAACAGTGGTTCACATGGAGTTAAACACACAGAGAAGGAGGACACAAAAGCAGATACGCAGGAAAAGAGAGTGCTCCACAGATATTTCCCTGGGAAGGGAGATGAGCCTGATAGTCTACAGGTAACCTTGTAGAGAGAACAGAGTAGCTGAGCCTGGAAAGAAGTGAGCTCTGGGGAGAGTGACAAGCCTTATGCCGGTCTACAGCTAAGATCAGAAGAAGCTGGGACCATGGACCCTTAAGAGGAAGGAGGAAGGAGGAAGGCTGAACCCTTGCAAACATCACCACTATCTTGCATCAACAAGTGGCAACAGACTTTGGCTGAGAAAGTACCTCTTATGGTACCTTGAGTTTGACTCGTTAGGGCCTGGTAACTGTAAGTTTCTACCCTAAATAAATACCCTCTATAAAGCCAACAGAGTTCTGGTACTTTGCATCAGCACCCCTTTGGCTGACTAACACAGGTGCCTAGAAGGTTTATTTGTTCATTTACCTGTCAAATGCTCACTTTCTCAAAAGGAGAGTTCTAGTATCCTCCATCAATATTCTCCTAAATACACCTTGCTCTGCTATACCCTGTTTTACTTTACCCCCTACATCATAGTTTAGAAAGTCATAGCAATAAATAGTTTGTAAAGTCCTGCAATTATTTGAACAAAAAATATCTGGAGAAAATGTTAAAAGAATCTTTCTGAAATTTGTCATTCCAATTCTACAACATAATCAAGCAGTTTTTTTATTATGCTTTTAATTTTTTTTAATTTCTAGGGGACTGTAATGGTTTGACAGTCTTATCTAATTATGAATTCCAAAAATAGAAATTGAATCATGCTTGTAAACTGATTTGTTCATCTGAGCATGATTGGGTTATGATTAGGGCATTAACTGGGCCGCGTTAGTAGGGCATTGAGCCCTGCCCCTCGGTGGGTGTGGTCTCAAGTATAAAAAGCAAGGCAGCAGATTTGAGAAGCAGATTTTTGGGAAGCAGTTCTGATGTTGGAGAGGAGCGCTCCAGGAGAAGACAAGTGAGCTGTTCGCCTGATAGTCTACAGCTGGCCTTTTGGAGAGAAGCAAAGCATAGAGAGCCTCATGGTCTACAGCTGAACTTGTGGAGGAAACCGGAGAGAAACGCAGCCCCGGCAGGAGAGGAACCCAAAGGCCTGAGACCTGGCAGACGCGGCAGCTATCTTGCTCCAACACGTGGACTTTGGTGAGGGAAGAAACTTATGCTTTGTGGCCGGGTAACTGTAAGCTTCTACCCCAAATAAATACCCTTTATAAAAACCAACCAATTATCGATTATTGATATATTGCAAGGCACTTCTTTGGCTGACTATTACACAGACATTCTTTAAATTTCCCCTCTTTAGTATCTTTTCTTTCAGGAAACTCTGTGTACCTCCATCCTCTTTTATCCCATCTTGAGTTTATATGCCTCCAAGCCCTCTTTCAGAGTTAGTAAAGTAACAAGACTCTTGTTACCCTATTTCCTTATTACAGGGGCTTCCTGAGAGTAAAGTCTACACAGAGCTAAGTGATGGAATAGAAAAATGAAACAAAACAAAAACACAGCCAGAGACTGATGACACTCTTAGAAACCCTGGTTCTGAACTTTCTTGAAGTCAGATCCACCTGACATTCAGCAGATCTTTATTGAGTATCTACAATATTCCATGTATTATTCTATTTACTGGGAATGCAATAGTGAATAAAACAATGCCCCTGTCATTGTAGACCTCATGTAATACTTGGCATAGATATGATAAAGTATGCAAGGGTATACATAGGGTGAAAAGTAAAGCAGGGTAAAGGGGATAGGGAGCATAGTGTGTGGGGGTATTGCCACTTTGCTAAGGGGAAACCCAATTAGAAAGATTGCAGGTATGAAAGGAGCAGGTTATTTGAATGTCTGGGGAAACAGCATTTCAGAAAGTGGGAATAGCAAGTGGAAGGGCCCTGAGGCAGTGTGTGCTCAGTGTGCAAGGTCAATGAGGCTGGAATGGACTCCCTGAAAGGATGAAAGGTTGGAGATATGGTCAGGTAGGTAACAGAGGGAAACCATTGGAAGGTTATCACAAAAGAATGAAGTTATCTAAGTAAAATATTAAATAATTACTCTGCCTTCTATGTTACTAATAGACCATAGTGTGGTAAGGGTGAAGTCCAGCAGGAATCTATTACAATAATCTAGGGAAACAGTAATGGTGGCTAGGGTCAGGATGAAAGCAGTGGAAGTGGTATGAAATGGTGAAGTTTTGGAGCTATTTGTGGCCTACAAAATTGGTTGATTGATTGGAAAAGAGAGAGGGTGTCAGGAAAGAGAAAGTCAGAGATGACTTTCAAGGGTTTCGGCCTAAGAATTTGGAAGGATGATATTGCTGTTTACTGAGAAGGGGGAAAAGTAGGAGGGTCAGTTGTTTTCCTTGTGGCTAGGGAAGGGAGTCAGTATCAGGGATTGAGTATGGGATATATTAATTGAGATGCTATGATAACACTATGAAGTGTCTCCCAAATATTTCTTCATGGAATAAAGGAATTATTCCCTTGCATGAGCTAGGAGAGTTGCCTGGTGAGCACCTTTAGCTGTCAGTCCTTTTCAGAGGCTGTCTCAACTGAAAACCATCATGTCCAAGGCCATGCCACTTTCAAGGCAACCTGAATCTAAGGGAGGGACATAAAGGCTCTGTCCCCTTACCCCAACCTGCCACCTTTGATGGACCATCTCAGCTTTAGACCTCTCCATGGAACCAGATGAAGTCTTTATTGGAACTACATTGAAGCTCAACTTCTCCATCAGTCTAATCCTGCTTCTTTCACTTTCTTCCACAGGCATTGATTTCAAGCATTCCCTAATAAACATTCTGCAACCCATCTTTACCCCAAAGTCTGCTTTCCTGGAAAATCAATGGGGACAGCTACTTACTGAATATCCAAAGGAATTATTAATCTTGAAACTATTCAGAGGGTCTAGAGTTTTAAAGCAGATATATGAGCTGGAAATATGAATTAGAACTTATGAACATATAATTATTTAAACTTATGAACATATAATTATTTAAAGCCACTAGCCCAGATGAGATCATCTTTGGAGTGAATTATAAACAGCAAGAGAAGAGATTAGAAGCTAGAACCCTGAAACTTTTCAACTTTTCAAGGTCATGGAAATGAACCATCAAATAAAATTTAGAGTGACTAGGGAGGCTGCAGAAAAAGCCAGGAGATTGTGGTAGAAGACAAGTAAGTGTTTATATAAGGAGGAAATCATCAATTCTGTCAAACATGATTGATGGGTAGAATAAGAGAGAAATGAGAAATGACCATATGATTTTGCAATGGAGTGGACACTGGGACTACAAGAAGAGCTATTTCATTGAAGTAGTGTTATTAAAATTCTGAATACAATGTGATCAAGAGATACTAGTAGTAGGGAAAATGGCCAAGATTTTGTCCAGGCAAGTATAACAGTGTATTTGGGAAGTTTTTCTGTGAAGGGAACATAGAAATGGGTAAGTAGATAGAGGGGTGTGTTAGTCAGCCAAAGGGGTGCTGATGCAAAAAAACAGAAATTGGTTGGTTTTTATAAAGGGAATTTATTTGGGGTAGAAGCTTACAGTCACAAGGCCCTAAAGAGTCCAACTCAAGGTACCATAAGAGGTACTTTCTCACCAGTCTGTTGCCACATGTTGACGCAAGATGGCAGGTGATTTCTGCGAGTCTTCCTCCTTCTCCCAAGGCTCTGTGGTCCCAACTTCTTCCAGTCTCAGGCACAAGCTGG
>PVKH010017308.1:0-15462 GCA_004027955.1 Chaetophractus vellerosus | reverse complement strand
ATTCCCTGCTTTTAGTCACTCTACTTCCAAGAAAAAAATACTTCTTCTGGAAGGCATACAAATCATTAAGACAAAGTTAAAGGTGGACCAACTTTGAAAGCAAAACCCGTCCTCAACCTCCAGCAAATTGCATGACCTCTAATATGCATGACCTCTTTGCTGGCACAGGTGACAAGACTACCTTCCAGCTGCAGGTGCGGCAGGTGGAGGATTATCCTGTGGACTTGTACTACCTGATGGACCTCTCCCTGTCCATGAAGGATGACTTGGACAACATCCGAAACCTGGGCACCAAGCTCGCTGAGGAGATGGGGAAGCTCACCAGCAATTTCCGATTGGGGTTCGGGTCTTTTGTAGACAAGAACATCTCCCCTTTCTCCTACACAGCGCCGAGGTACCAGACAAATCCATGTATTGGGTAAGTGGCCAGCAGTCCGTCCCTCGGGTATTTGAGGGTGGGGAAATGGGGCATATTTAGGAGGGTTGCCAGGGTCCGGCGTTTAATTTGATTGATAATGCCCTGAGTGCTGTTCCTCCTACAGGTGAAGAAATGACTTGTCACAAGGTTGCACAAAGATGTAACAGTCATAGCCCATGTATTTTTCTCTCTGCCTCACAGTGCTGCTTTATCACATGAATCAATTTTAGAGAATGTCCTCAGGAAGTGATGGACCCCAGGAGATGAGAGAGGGAGCAGGCAGAGCAACTTCAGCTCCCCCCTTGCCTGGGGTGACTGTGGTGCTTGGGGATAAACACCTTCAAAGGCTCTCTATTGTTTATAGAAATAGCTATAACTTACCCTGAAAAACCTAAATGAAACTCCTGTTTTTTAAAGGATGAATTTTGTTTTTCAACGTAACTCATATAATTCCATTGGAAAAGGTTTGCCAGATTATTGGAGGAGTTTCTAACTGCTGCACCAAAACAAATCCAAAAGTGTACAGTGGCTCATCCTTGATAGAAGTTAATTTCTTGCTCACTTGAGTCTGAATGGGTTTCCTCACCAACGGACACTTTTCCTCCAAGCAGTGATTCAGGGACTCAGGCTCCTCCCATCTTGTGCTCCACCATCTTCCACAGGTGGCTTCTAAGGCCATCGTGCCGGGCGGATCCCACACCAGAGTAAGCCATTGTCACTCCTGTTTCCACATTCTAGTAGACAGAACTGAGTTAGCAAGGAGCTTATTTAGCTGTATGCCCAGGAAAAGGTGAAATGGGTTTAGGGAACAGCTCTCTGCCACGGGGTGTTTGGGCAGCAGGGAACAGTGGGAGGGTCATATCCTCCACCTCTCCTAACACAGCACTACAAGGTTGGCCTGTTTCTTTTCTAGTGTTTCAAGTAGTCATTTAAATACGGAGATTATGCAGTGTTACCACAATGAGTGCTAACTCCCAACTTTTTCTGGCCTCATCTCATATTCAACTTTAGTGAAGCTTTGGGATAGAGGGCCCCCAAAACAGTCACTGTGTGAGGAGCTGCGAAAACTTAACTGCTTACTAAGTGTCAGGCACTGTGCTAAACACTATGTAGATGATCTCATTTAAATCTCATAACAGCCTTTTGAGGTCTATAAAGTAGGCCAGCTTTTATAGATGAGAAAGGTGAGACTTAGAGAAAATAGATAACTTACCCAAAATTTCACCAGGAGTAGAGGGTAGACCTGGGATATGAACCCAGACAAGCGATTTTCAGAGGCCGCACCTACATCAGGGTAATGCCTATTTTTCCCACCAAATCACACTACAGCACAGATTCTTTAACTGAGGCTGAGGAATGATCCTGTTTCAAACCTCGCTTCCTCCCATCCTCCAGGCACTTGCCTGAGGGTAATGTTAGGTGATGGTGCAGTAAAAAACAACCCCCAAGTATCAATGAAATGATGAAAGTTTATTTTTTGCTTGTGCCAAGTCTCTCCTTGGCAGCTGGCCTTCAAGTGGGTGACTCAGGGGTTAAGGCTCTTTCTCTCTTGTGAGGTCGTTCTCCACTTTTGGTCCCCTTGGCTACCACCAAGGGGAAGGAGAGCTGGAAGATCACACAGGATGTTTTTAACCCCTGAATCTGCCTTTCCCCGCAACTCATCTTTGGCAACATCAACAGCTCCCAGCTCCAAGGTGGGTTGGGAGACTGGGGTGAACTGGTGATTGTGCTGGTGGTTTATGGTTTTCTGAATATCCTTCTCGATATTCTGTATTCTTCTAGAAGCTAACTTAGATCTTCCCCAGGGCTTGGGATTGACACAATGGTGGAAAAATAAGAAGGAAAGACAAAGTGTAAAATACAAATGAGATGCTGAGGTCCTTGACCATGAAGAGGCACCAGATGTCGTCATTTGCTGGGTTTGGCGTCCTCCTGGTCACAGGTAGCTGCTGGCATTGTTGTTATGCGGCTCCTGCTTTCAGCTGCACCCTGTGACAAAGGCTCTCTTGTTGGAGTTTTGCTTCTTACCAGGAGCAACAGCATCGTCACCAGAACTTTTCTTGGTTCATCCAGGATAGTGATTCTGCTTCTTTCCACCGCTGCCCCCTAACTGGGCCCTTCCTCCAGAGAGGGTGTCTCCACTTTCATTCTAATGAGGACCATCCACTAGCTGTGAGAAGCTAGATCGGAAGCTGCCAGCGGGTGAAGGGCTGGCCTGAGCCCTGGGCTTCGGAAGGTTATTACACATTCCTCACCCAGAGCTCCTTCTCTCAGCCTGAGAAGGCAGAACCACTTGCACACTGTAAAATTCTTGACAGTGAATACAAAGCATTCTGAAGAGCTGCTAGTGAGACAGGAAATCAGTGGAGAGTGGGAGTCTTGAAGGAAACGCCAGGTGTAAGTGATGCAGGCCTTCCTTTTTTAAGCTGGGCCATACACTGAGGAGTCACCGTAGCTCAGAGAACAGGCTGAGGTTTCTCTCTCCATGTCCAGGCAGGGGAACATGTGTGGTGTCTTGGGGGTCCTCAAAGACTGTTCCTTGGAGAGAACTTTGCAAGCCAGGGGGTAGAAACAGCTCTTCCTGATCCTAATCCAGCCTCTCCATGGGCTTTGCCTTTCTGTTCTAATGACACTGTGAATTAGTTACCAACATTTTTAATTTTTTTAAGGAGGTACCAGGGATTGAACCCAGGCCCTCCTACTTGGGAAGCATGCACTCAATCACTGAGCTACATCCGTTCCCCAATGAGAGTTGGTGTTTTCATTTGTTTGTTTGTTTTTAAGGTACTGGGGCTCAAACCTGGTACCTCATATATGGGAAGCAGGTGCTCAATCACTTGAGCTACATCTGCTCCCCTCAACATTTAAAAAAGAAAAGATTTAACCAAAAATAATCAGGATTTCTAGGTTTTCTTGAAAAATTGGAAGACCTGGTTAACACTGGGCCTGTACCTCCCACATATTGTTGGCTGCCACAGTCCCCAGCATGCCCTCTCGTATTGCAGCTGGCCTGCTTCAATTGCTTGCCTGGGCCCTGTAGACTTTTGTTTGTGATCCTTGTCTATTCTTTTCCTCCAGTTACTAGGGAGAGGAAAACTACAGAGTTCTTCTCAAGTCCCAGTGACACTTTCAGTTAGGTTTTTCTCTTCTTTGGTGGTAGGAGCAGCCGCAGCTAACAAGACGTTTTGGTGAGATGAGGGAGTCAACAGCAATGATTTAGCCCCATGTCTCAGAGAAAAGACAGTCAGTATGCATGGGGCTTGCCTGAGGTTTCACCCCCCTCCTTCTGCTCTGGGTATTGCAGCCAAAAGATCAAAATAGCAGACTCATATCTTCCCATCTTAGAATGCCTCAGAAATGCCAGAACTGAAGTAAGCAGTACCGGGGTGGCCATGGAAGAAAAAGGGCGTAGAGTCATGTAATCATCAGAGTAAAGAGCTGTTTCATTGCTATCCTGGGCTATACGAATAGTTCTATGGGAAGAGTCACAGAATATGCACTGATACAGGATCGAAGGCTCATCTGACGTGTTATTTCCAGTTCTGAAACACTTTCCTTCCCCCCAACCCTCCCCACCCACCAGGTTTTGGGCTTTGGTTGAAATACATCATGTAAAAATGTAAAAATCATGTGAAAACTTTTGCAAGTGAGATACATTTCTTTCCTTATTTACATTTTTCTTACCCTTCGTGCATTTCCTCCAAGAGGTCATAGTGTTTCTTTACCACCTTGAAGGTATTATTTTGTCATCTTTAGGCATCTCATGAGATGAGCAGCCTGCTGTCAACCAATCATTTTCCTTCTCTCTGGTGGCTTTTAATATTTTTTTCTATGTTTTTTCACATTCCATAATGATATGCCTCAGTGTGCCTGAATTGGATTTACATTTAGTTACATTGCTCAGAATTTGGTCTGCTGGTTTAATCTGAGAATACATCTATCTTTGTTCTCAAAAATGCTTCGACATTATTTCTTGAAATATTTCCTCTCTCCTATTCTTCTCATTCTTTTTGACACTTAGGTTGAGCGTTGGAGCTTCTCATTCTAAACTTGGTTTCTTAATTTTTCTCCCATAATTTCAATCTCTTTTTTTCTCTCTCAGCTGCATAATAGGAAATTTCTTCCTGGTTTACTATTTTGTTCTTCAGCTGTTTAATCCATACACTGAAGTTATCTTTTTTATTTCAATGACTGTGTTTTTCATTTCTATGTTTTATTTGGTTCTTTTTCAGACCCTTCCATTTTTCATATTTTTTTTAGGACCTACTTTTGTTTTGTTTTGGCTTTTTTTCCTGATAAAATCATGTTCTGACCTTTAGGTTCAGTCTTCCTTCATCTCCTTGAATGTTTTAAATTTCCTTATTTTAATGTATTTCAAATCATGCTTTCTCTGTTTCTCGAATTGCAGTTCCTTCAGTTTGTGGGTTTTGCCGACATTGCTTCGTGGTGGTTTGTTTCTCAGGGGGATTATTTCTTTCTCGTAGCTCATCTCCATCAGAGGATCCCTTCCCTCCCCACCTACCACGCCCAGCCCTGCAGGGCAGCTTCACCTTTGCTGCTGTCAGGATCCTCCAGGACCAGTGTTCATGTTAATTTCTCATTTGGTGGGTGCCATTACCATAAAAGCAGTGAATTTAGACTTGCTTGTAATGAGGTCTGGAGTTATGGCTTTTATGGATGACTGTTTTAGTTTCCTCGTTGCTAAAGCAAATATGATGCAATGGGTTGGCTTAAACAAGTGAGGCTCAAAAGAGGCTGGGAGAAGCCCATCGAGGCAATGCTTTCTCCCAGGAGACTGTGGAGTTTTGGGCCTGGCGGCCGGTGATCCTTGATCCTTGGCTTTTCTGTCACATGGTGATGTACATGGCGGCCTCTCCTGGCTTCTCCCTTCTCTTCTGGGTTCCGTTGGTGTGCAGTTTCTGCCTGCTCCCTCTGGCCTCTCTCTCTCTGTGGCCTTCCCTAAAAGGTGGTCAGTAATAGGATCAAGACCCATCCCAACTCAGCTGGGCCACACCTTAACCTAAGTAACCTCATCAAAAGGTCGCATTTACAGGAGTTCACACCCACAGGAATGGACCAAGTCTAAGAACTTCCTTTCCTGGGGTCCATAGCTCCAAACCACCACAGTAATTCACCTGCGCTTTGGCCTGGAGTGGATGATAAGCTTCCTTGCCTCTTTCCCAGGCTAGTGGCTAGAGTTGATATCCTTTGGGATTTTAGTGACAGGACAGTTCTTTGCAGTGCTCGGCTTTATACAGAGAGCCTGACGCCAGTGTCCAGCATTGCACAGGCCGGAGGCTCATCATTCGTCCCTATTGGAAAACTGGCCCGACATATCCAGGAGCTCTTGGCATGAGCTCCCGCTCATTTCTCACCCACTATTCTCCTAAAAGTCTATTCACTTGTTGGATAGTCTCCTTTTCATTTCTGGCCACCTGAGATTTCTCTTCCTAGCTTCCAGTCTTGGCTTTGTATTAAAAATATTTAATTATATTTTATGCAGCATTTCTGTATAGTTAGAATGGGGGGGGTGCTCTTTCCGTGTCAGCCTGTTCCATAGCATCGTCCCAGGGTGTGTAGATTGTTTGTGTAGACGTCATGTTTTCAGCTCGGAGTCACTTTTTATACACACACTCCCTGGGTTCTTTTAGTATATATATATAATTTTTACCTTCCCAGTTAATTATTCTTAATTTAGTAACTCTCTGTACATGACCCTAAACTGGGGCCCTACAGCCCCAGATCTAGCCCCTAGAGTAGGGGTAGAAGGGTCCCCTGGCATGAGACCCCAAAACGCACAGATCTTCAGGCCCTTCAGACAGCTCTTCCAGGGACTTAAATTAAATAACTAGTCTCGGCGAGAGCCTATTCCAATGGCTATTGAGACATTTGTTTTCCTCCGTAAGAAATGACTGATTGGGTTATAATGAATTCTCTGTCATGAAGGCTTCTCTCTGGCAAACACATTTTCTAATTCCTAATTACTTCATAGTAACTCTCCACAATAAAAATGTGTCTGCTTGTCGGTGTTTACAGGAGTGAAAGGAAAGAGGGGGAAAAAAAATGCTGAGCTTTAGCTGAGCTTTACACAGCTTTTCTGGATTTCTCATTAAACAACAATTATTATTCTGATCTTCTCCCTTTCCTCAACCATCCAACCAACCATGACAGTAAACACACCTGAAGTGCTCAGTCATGGACCCACAATACAGCAGCGTGGGCGAGCTTGGAGGACGCGAGAGAGGGGAGAGTTTGTGTGTGTTGACTTCCTTCTGGGTCTGTCCATTTGTCAAAAAGCTACAGGTGGGACCTCAGCGCAACGCCTTCTTCCAGCTGGAAATGTAATTTCCATGACTTTTCTTTCTGACAAAATAAATGAAAATTTGGGTAACCTGAGTCACTAGTTGAAAAAGAGTCTAACCTGTCCAAGCATAAGGTGTTGAAGAGTTTGGGGAAGGAGGAGGGAGCAAAACGAAGTTTAGGGGAAGCCTCTAGCTGCTGCTCCCTGTCCAGAGAGCACTGTGGAAGAAGGGCTGATTCTGCCCATACCTGGGTTGTATGGGAAGCTCTGTACCGTGCATTTGTGACTGTGGTGGATGGGGAATGGAGTGGCCTTTTAGAAAGCCAAAGATTGTCTCTTGCACGGAGAAGGGGAACCTGCCCTGATCTGCGCCAGATCACGCAGGGTCCCCCAAGCAGTCACTAAGCCTGTTTCTCTTCCCTTGCAAATGGCCAGAACTGGATTATTAAGCCTTCCCCCCGGCCTCTCTGTTAGTGCTTGTTTTTCATCTTTGCTCTGAAAGACAGGCTTTCTTAACAGACCCTGCACAGTCTGGCCCAGCCTGCTTCCCCCAGCCTTTCCTTAGCCCATCCTCACCCCTTCTCCTCTGCACTGCAACCCTGCTAGCCTTCCTCTATCCCTGGGCTCTCCATGCTCTCTTCTGCCACAGGGCTCTTGCGCATGCTCATCCCGCAGGCTGGACTACTCTTCTCTCTCCCTGTTTGTCTACTACCCATTCATGGAACAACCCAAGGCCTCTCTTCTGATTTCATTAGCTATATAATGGCACCAGGTATCAAGTGGAAACTCCTAGAACTGTAATTGGGACCTGACTTCCCCCAAGAGTAGGGCCATTTGGGATTTCCCGCTGCAGACTGAAGAAGGGCTCACCCATTTCAGAAAACACACGGCATTAACCTGCTATTGATGTGAAATACTTCCTTCTTTCCAGATTTCCAGATATAACTTTCCATTTGAAGATGGTTAGTTTATAAATGATTTCTACATCTAGGAGAACTGATAGTTTATAGTTGTGATATTTATAAATGAACGAAGAAACCGAAAGGACTTTTCATTCTTGTCCCTTGTAGCATTTAATCACGTGCCAGCACACCCTCGTGGTCTCTGAGTGGGTGGCACAGAGGGGGATATGTGATAGTTTGTCAGGGCAGCAGCAACCTTGGTATGCAATGCCTGTTTCATCCAGTCACTGTGCTCACACGGCCCTCACTCTCTGCCCCCCTTCCACAGCCCCGAAGAGCCTTTCCCCTCCACTCTGCCCAGACGTTGCCCAGACCACCGATCCCACAGCTTTCAAGGCCTGTGTCAGGGCTCTGCAACATCTTCCTCTGACCACAGTAACCTATTACCTTTACTTCCTTTGGATCATGTCCATACCATTCACTCAACACTTGGCATATGCTGGCTTGCCTGCAGCTTAACACTTAGTCCCTGGAGAGTAGGGACTGTTATTTCTATTTGGTCTCTTCACTGTGCCTGTCCAAAGGGCACATGGTAGGTGCTGGGTAAATATTTATGGGATGAAGGGTGCCTCTTAACGCCCTCGGTGAGCGCACAGAGCACTTTTTTGGTTAAGATTTGGAGGTGATGGGAAAGTGACTCTTCTCTTCTTTCTCTCTAGTTACAAGTTATTTCCAAACTGTGTCCCATCCTTTGGGTTCCGCCATCTGCTGCCTCTCACCGATAGAGTTGACAGCTTCAACGAGGAAGTTCGGAAACAGAGGGTGTCCCGGAACCGAGATGCCCCTGAGGGGGGCTTTGACGCAGTGCTCCAGGCAGCTGTCTGCAAGGTGACCTTCCTTCGGGTCCTGTCCCTGGTTGGGGAGGTCAAGGCAGAGGGCATCACCGTGGGCACCAGTGCTTCCCAACGGAGATGGCCGATTTTGAGCCGCCCCAGCCTGTGGCTCGTGTCCATTCTTAAATCAGAGGGTGAATTCAGGGGAACCTGGGGAGAGCCACAGCAGTCAAATCAGCCGGCGCTCAGGGATGGCTTTGGGCTGTGCATGGCTCTGTCTCAGGGTGTGGCTCTGTCCAGTGAGATCTGTGTTTGCCAGCAGCCAGCTGTTCTGTGATTATACACTTGGCTTCTGTGCTTCTTTTCAGGGGAAAAAAGTTAAGGACAAGATATATCACAGATGCTGGTAGAGCTTTCTGGCCTGATTGTGGTAGACCTTAACGATGATGTCTGCATTATTCTGTTGGGGAAGCCAGCTGGAAAGAGAATGAGTTTTATCTTTGGTTGCCTTTCTATTTACTTTTTTATTCCTGCCTCTCTGTGAATTTGAATCCAGAGGGCGGAATAGACTTAGGTCAGAAATGAACTCATGCTTTGAGGAGTTTCAATCTCAGCAAAATATATAACTAAAATGTTAATAAGTGAATCTTTTTTTGTGTGTGAGGTGCTGGAGCTGGGGATTGAACCCAGGACCTCATATGTGAGAAGCTGGCACTCTACCACTGAGCCACCTTGGGTCCCAATAAGTTAATCTTAAAATTAATTTCCTATGGTCAAAACAACCCAATAACAGCAACAAAAGACAAAAATAAAAATCACTCGAATTCACTACGCCAACACATACTTTTAAAAATTTATCTTTCTGGTCTTTATGCAGACATTTAGTGTTTCTCTATAGTGGTCATCATCAAGCACATGTAATTGGTAATGCTTTCTTGAAAATGTGGGTGGATTCAGCAATCGGGGGTGTCAGGGCCGCTCCTGGTTGGGTAGGACTCTTAAGGAGGCTGAACTCTGCTTGGAGAGGCTGCCCATCTGCAGCTGCTAACCAGTTACTAAGGGATAAGCACTTTATTGCCCACTTACATCGTTCTGACCTCAGAGAGCTAGTATTCAGTGTTCACACACTCACTTTTCCACTCCACTTAATGCTGGGCAGGTTGCTAAGAGAGCCACAGTTGTCTTTTCTGAAATAAAAGCACCAAAATGGTGGGCAGAGAGGGATAAGCAGAAGGAGAGATCTGAAGTCAGGCGATGCCTCTTCTTCCTCTGGCCCCTCCTGCAGAGACATGGGTGGGGTGGCGGCAGAACAGCCTCTCCCCAGCCAAATTCTTGACTCAGAGGCCCCGATGCTAAAAAGCAGCTGAGTGGAGATGCTGCAAAGCAACTCAAGAAAGCCAGATGGAATTCGGCTAGAATGTGTTTGGCTCTGAATCTTTCAACTGCTTTACAAAATAGACGGTTTATGAATTTGCTAAAGGAAGAAAAGTGACATTTTTAACTGGCATTCAGATATTGATTGTATGAGGCGTTGTCTTCACAGACATTTGGCCAAATTCCACTTCGTGGCAGGGGACAACTTGTGCAGGGAAGACGTAGGATCCTAGTCATCTGCCCCTTGAGGATTTTGTGGATTTTCTTTTTTTCAGGGGAGGAAATCATCTTTAAGGTTCTGGAGAAAGAACCCAATTACAGGCCTAAGCAATGTCCAGTTATATTAATTCTAATGAAAGAGAATCATCAGAAGGGCATGGGCGAATGCTTGAACCACAGTGATCTTTGAGACTCCACGCAACCCACTGTTGCACCTCAGAGCCATCCCGTTCCATCCCAGACCAGTAAAAACGACCTCCTCTTTGAAGGTCCAGTATTTCAAGACTCCAGCATTTCAGAGGAGATGGTGGCAGATTTCTTAAACTCATTACCTAAACCTGGTGTGTACATTATTGTTGACTGGGCGGGATTTTTTGAGCCTGTTTTAGCTTCGTATCTGTTGAGGTTTTCTCTTACTCCCCACCAGGGTCTTCGCAACAGGGAAAGTTAATAATTGCCTAGAATTATGCAGTCCATGAGCCACCAGCTTCCCTCTTCATCTTTATCTTCCTTTGTGCTGTTTACATTGGATACCTGTCAAGTCATTTGTTTCTCATTTGAAATAACCTATTTAAATCAAAAGTCATCCTTCTTATAAACATTTCTTATGGTAGCAAAAAACTGGAAACAGACGCTGGCCTACCTTTTGGTGAGAGACGACACAGCAATCATACCATTAAAGAATATTTAATGATGGTAATGCTTAAGATAAATTAAGAGGGCCGTGGAAAGCAGATTGTAAAACAATATAGACAGTCTGATAGAAAAAAAAAATAGAAAAGATTGAAAACAAATTGACCAAAATGATAATAGTAGGCCATAGGATTATATGCTTTGGGTAATAGGATTTACCGTGATTTTTACTTTTTCCATTGTGATTTTATATTTACCTAAATTTCAACAATGAATATGTATAATTATGGACATTTCAAATATACAAATATAGAATAGTGAAATTAAACCCCATTTACCCATTACCCATCTTGAACATTACCAACTCAGCCAATCTTGTTTCATCTGTATTTCCAACCATTTCGTCCCCCATTATCTGAAGAAGCAGATCCCAGCTATCATCTGTAACTATTTCAATGGCAATTAGATTTCAAAGTTGTGTTGTGTTGTTTTGTTTTGTTTTGTTTTGTCTTTAAGTCCTAAGCATTCCTGACCTTGTTTACTGAGTTTCTTGCTTTGCCCTGATTTGCCCAGATTAAAGGCCCTTCCACTTAAGATTCCTTCTGCAAGCTGAATGTAATGGAGCGAGAAGGCTTGGAATCTCCTGGAATTGGATGTGAGCCTCATAAAGGCTGGCACTGGCTGGGCAGTCCCCCTGCAGCAGTGCACACTCTGCTTCCTCTGCCCCAATGCCCTTGGAGATGGATCCTGTCTCACAGAGCCAGAGGGAGCTCTTTGTTCTGGTTTCACTCTCACTCTGGTTTCCCAGGGATGGACAGTTAGATATCAACTCGGGCGGTATAGGAGTAAGGAATAGTCACGTGGCTGACTTTAAATCCCACCTCTGTGGCCTGGCGATGTTTCTTGGAAAGCTGCTCTTTGCTTAAAGATGAAAACTACCTGTTCCTAAGAAGGATCTTGCTTCTATGAGTTGAGTTGTAGAAGTTTTGAGTTGCTGTCCTTTCCTTAGCATGTCACATTGCTAAGAGATGCCTCTGTTATCAGTGCAGAATGCACTGGCTTTAATTTCTTTAGATTTTATTTATTTATTATTTTTTATTTATTACATATACCCCCCTTTCTGCTTGTTCTTGCTGTGTTCATTCTTGCGTTCTTCCGTGTCTGCTTGTCCCCCCCCACCCCCACCCCAGTGGGGCGACCCGCTGAGTCAGCTCACCACGCGGTGGCCTGCCTGCTCGCGGCGGCTTGCCCTGCCTGCGGCGGCTTGCCTTCTCAAGGTGGTCTGCCCGCTTGAGGAGGCCCCGGGAACCGAACCCGGGGCCTCCTATGTGGTAAACCGGTGCCCTACCAACTGGGCTACAGCCGGCCCCTAAATCTTATCTTTACCCAGAAACCTACTGTTGAGCCTGTTTACGCTTTTCCTTGGTCTGAATAGCGGTTTCTCTCATGGTCACTTTTATTCCCTCCCAGGACTTTCTGGTCATCGACTCTGAGTTGTTTGTTCTAAGTTGGTACAGGTGGCAGTGTAATGAGTAGTTCAGATGGGAACTGTGACTGC
Source organism: Chaetophractus vellerosus (assembly GCA_004027955.1). Lineage (NCBI taxonomy): Eukaryota > Metazoa > Chordata > Mammalia > Cingulata > Chlamyphoridae > Chaetophractus > Chaetophractus vellerosus. The sequence continues at coordinate 3,224 of PVKH010017308.1, read as the reverse complement.
TTTCCTTGTCTTCTGACACAGGGCGTGCCCTTGGCCCGAAGCCGCGGGGGTTGGAAGGAGCTCTCTGTTCCAGGTTGCCAGGCACCACTTTACTGTTCTTCACAGCTCTCGGGTTAAAGAAGTTACTTGCACATTTGACCTTGGCTGGGTATATCCTGGCTCCTCAAGAGTCTACTGACAGCTTTGTCCAGTCGGCCAGAAAATAAGATCTATGCAACCCAGTGCATTTCCCTTCTTGCCTAGGCTTCAATGTCCCACATCCTTTAGATGCTGATCTGTTTTAATATTGCTTGTCTAATTTTGCATTGTGTGTTAAATTTTTAAAGCATTGTATGTCTTCTCAGAAATAAGTGGATGAATAAGGCTTAATTTAAGGTAAACAAAGTAAATTTACATGGTGAGTAAAACATTTGAGCATGGATTGAATCCCTATTCCTCCATGGGCAAGGGCTTCCTATCCTATAGTGGAGACCACAGCCGCCGAGGGGCTGGTGCATCAGCTTAGTACTGGCAAGACTGCGGGAATACAAAATCTATGGACCTCTAGAAACAAAATGGTAATTGCTACCCTTGTTTGAGCACCAACCATGTGCCAGATGTTTTGTATAAGTTATATCTGATTATCATAATAGTACTACAATGTCTTAGAGGTTGTTTTAGTTTCCTTGGCTGTTCAAGCAAATACCATGCGATGGGAATTTATTAGCTTATGGTTTTGAGGCTAGGAAAACTCCAAATCAAGGGGTCATCAAGGCGATGCTTTCTTCCCAAAGGCTGGCATGCTGGGGCTGGCTGCTGGGGGTCCTTGGCCCTGGGCTCCTCTGTCACACAGCAGTGCACATGGCGGGCTCTCTTGGCCTTTCCCTTCTCTTCTGGGTTCCACTGATCTTCAGCTTCCTGCTTCCTGTGGCTTTTTCTCTCTCTTTGAATTTCATTCCACTTATAAAAGACTCCAGTAACAGGATTAAGACCCATCCTGACTGAGCTGTGCTATACCCTGACAGAAAAAATCAAATCTTTTGATGAAAGATCACTCTCATCAAAGATTCTACTTACAATGGGTTTATACCCACAGGAATGGATTAAGTTTAAGAACATTTTTTTTCTGGGGGTACACACAGCTCCAAACCACCACAGTGGTGATGGTTCCCATTGTACAGGCGAGGAAACCAAGTATCACAGGGATTAATTACATTTTGTGTTAGTAAGAGCCAGGATTTGAGCCAGGTCTGCCTGATTCTAAAGCCTTTCCATTGCCCATGACCCAATGCTTTGGGAAGCAGCGGCAATGTAGTGTGTAGAACAAGGAACACTGAATTTAGAGCCACGTTGGCCTGTTTCAAGCTCTGTCTTCTCTGCTCTTAACTGACTCTGGGGCTTCCACTTGACCAGGGCCTCAGCATGCTCATCTGGCAATGTGTGGAGATGGGGTTGGGTGGAGAAGCTCTAGGATGCCTCCCAGCTGTGCCTGTTAGTGCTGCATCTCACAAAGGGCTTGGTCACATCTTGCTCTTGATTTTGCTTTTATGGTTCACCTGGTTCAGGCTTGGCCTCAGGCCCAGCAGGAGCTGCTATGGATACCCTTGAAGAGTGGAGAGCTCCCCCATCCCTGGAGTCAGACACAGCTATTGAGAGGCTTCATTCTGTGCCTTCCTGTCCTAGGCACCAGCAGAGCTGATTTGGTTTCTTTTGTCTTGTTACCCGATTTCTTTTAGACCTCAGACTTGTGCCAAGCATGAGTTGAGAAAGGCAGGAAATTGCCTTTCTATCCCCAAGGAAGGCAGCTCGCTTCTGGTGCCTCTGTGTCGCCTGCTGGGGCTCCGCCGTGGGTTCTGTTTTCTTGCAGTCTGGGTTATATGTCTCAGCATGAGTGAGCTGCTGCTGCGAGCAGATTGCACCACAGGCTTCTGGGGTTTGATCCAATCCCAGCTTGTTTGCTCTTCCTCTGCTTCCGTGTCTTTGCCAGACACCATTAAAACATTGAATTTCCCTGTGGCCCACCAAGCCGCGGGGGCTGTGTGTGTGCAGGTCCTCGGTCCCTCCACCCATGTGGGCTCACTGTTGGAGGTGGCAAGGGTTCTCCTTGGCTTTCTATTTTGCAGAGGGTTGTGGTTCAATGTGCACTTTCGAACACTCCACGGTTGTGGTCTGTAGGTAAAGTGTCAACTCCGTGACCCCACGGATTCCTTGTTCTGCCAGCAAAATGTGCCGTGGGCTTCCCTGCCCTGAAGTGAGGGATGGGAGCTGGCTGAATGGCCATTCAGCATCATTAGCAAAGCATGGGTGAGAACACGTGTCTCTTTTTGTCCTCTAGGGTAGACCAGGGCCTTGGGTGCACACACTGGCTGATGATGGAAGGAAAGAATCAGCCGGGTTAGCTTAGGTCCCCTTCTGCAGATGAGTCTGTATTTCCATTCCTGGGGATAACTCCAGTGTTTCATTTCAAGTTAGGGACTCCTAATTGCTTGCAGTTTCCATTTGGCAAAGAAAAAAGGGACTCTTCTAGCCCTGCTCTCTCCTCGGTCTCTACCTTTGGCCTCTGCGCGCTGGTCGCAATAATCCTGAGTCAGTTATTCTAACTCAGGTGAAGCCCTTTGCACATGTTTTTTCCTTTGCTTAGAGGAAATTTCTCTGTATTCCATTTTTCTTTTTAACTGTCTGAACTGTGCCTACTTGCTTTTCAGACTTCAGCTTAATTGTCTACTGTCCGGAAAAGCCTTCTCCGGTTCTCCTGACTGGGTCAGAGTCCCCTAGAACCAAGGCCTTGGTCATACCTCTCCCAGTTATCATTTTATTTTTTTGAGCCATGATGTGAGTGATGTCTGTGTCCCCTTTGAGACGGCAAGCTCCTCGAGGGCAGGGACTGTGTCTTTTCTCATTGTATATCCCCAGCAACGAGTTCACTGCCTGACACATAACAGGTCTTCATTAAACATCTGGTGGCTAAATTAGTGCTTTGTTCTCCCAGATGCCTTTATGGTATTGAGGTTGAGTAATACCCAGATCTGCCTGGCTCCAGACCTCTCCATTCTCCCATTTATCCCAGGTGCCTCCGTCATTTACAGTGCTTCCTACATGTAATGGTTTGAGTTTGATTTAATTATGAATTCCAAAAATATAGATTAGATTATGTTTGTAAGCTGGTCTGTTCATCTGGGCATGATTGAGTTGTGAGTAGGGCGTTAACTGCCATGTCAGTGAGACGTTGAGCCCTGCCCCTCGGT
>PVKH010017307.1:0-15605 GCA_004027955.1 Chaetophractus vellerosus | reverse complement strand
ATGATGCTAGCTGCACTGCCATAGAATTTTATAGTAATCCCTTGAAGTCACTGGCATCATAATCAATGGGACTATCCCACCCTCAAATGGAGGTATAGCCAGCATTTTAAAAGGCATCCCCAGTGTAAAGAAGAAAGCAATTTTGATTAGTTCAAACATAAATATTCAGTGTTTAGCTATTAGGGGCATGGAAATGAGACATGCAAGAGGAAAACATATAGATGGCTACCATTTAAACCTAATTTATTTGCTTTGCTCTTTTCTACCAACCATTCAAACAGTTATCAGGAAGTCTCTGCTGCTCCAGCTTTCATTTTTTTTTTGGTGATTTTGTGCAAATCACTTAACTGTTCTGGAGAAACTCAGTTTATTCATCTATAAAATGATGGTACTATACAAGAATATCTTTAAGGGTCATTGAGCTTTAAAATTCTGATCGTCTTTGTTGTCTCTAAAATTTTAACTATAAAGCATTCTTGCTAAATCTGTTTCTGTTATCTTCTAGTACTATCTACTAGACTCAGTAGTAATTGCTTTCAAAGAGTCAACTCAATAACTGAGCTCTTAATTGATTTTTAAAGGAACATTCAAATAATTAAAGACAGTTAAAGACTTTCAACAGCGGTTATACTACTAAACTACTGGCAGAGATCCATTGCTAGGGTGCTTAAAGATTTAATTTTAAGTAATGAGGTGAAAGGCAGTGCCCTCGTCTTCTTTCCAAGACGTTAGTATTTTGATGTTAAAAGGTATATGTATAGCTGGTCTGCTTTCTTGGCTTATTAATTAGGCAGGATATTGGGCTGGCTGGTACCATGGCAGCGCCACACCTTTGACTTCCTCCCATCTCTTCCACTGGGTGACCCTATAAGCTCTGGTCACTCTCTATTTATATGAATTCGTTTCTGCTCAGCCTGGAGCAGTCAATATTGGGATTTATAGGGCACATTACAGTTCCCAGAGGCCATCCACGTGCCTCTTTCTTAGAAATGTGCATAAACTCCCTGTAAGCCAGGCAGCTGGTTTAACAGAGGGGAACACCTTGGCAAAGGTAGAGGACAAAATTGATTGTCTTGACCATATTCTCAAAGAGCTTGTATTGCTTATTTCCACTTATCCTCTATATAACTTTATGAAGTTATACCTTAATATGCACATTTTACAGAGGAGAAAGCTGAGGCATGTGATGGGAGAGCAGCTAGTACCTTGCCCAAGGTTACATAATTGGAACAGCCAGGATTTAACTCCAAATTTGTGTTCTTCCCACTTCACTGTAGTACCTCTCCTAGCAGTAAACATGAAATATAATGGGAGACAAAATCTTGATGGGTTAAAGAAATTACAAACTAGAGATAAGTTTATTTTTTATTTATTATATATCCCCCCCTTTCTGCTTGTTCTTGCTGTGTTCATTTTTGCATTCTTCTGTGTCTGCTTGTCACCCTCCACTGAGGCATCCCACCAAGTCAGCTCACTGCACGGCGGCCTGCCTGCTCGCGGCGGCTTGCCCTGCCCACGGTGGCTTGCCCTGCCCACGGCGGCTTACCTGCTCGAGGTGGCCTGCCTGCTCGAGGAGGCCCCGGGAACCAAACCTGGGGCCTCCCATGTGGTAAACCGGAGCCCTACCAACTGAGCTACAGCCAGTTCCCTATCTATCTATCTATCTATCATCTATCTATCTATCTATCTATCTATCTATCTATCTATCGTCTGAACATTTGAGAACAGGTTGTACATGTCATACTCCTTGAACACAAAAACTTCCACGTACATTTCCTACAGATGAAAATATTCACTTATGTGCAGTTATCAAGTCCAAGAAATTTAAAATTGATATAAAGCTTATATTCTATATTCCAATTTTTTCTTATGTCTCAAAATGTCCTTTTGAGCCTTTTCTCCTCCATTCTTAGTTTCCATCCAGTATCATGTATTACATTAATTGTCATTATCTCCTTAGTTTCTCTTTCTTTCTTTTTTTTTCAATTTTTAATCAATTTTTTTTTAGGTCAGTCTTCTTTAATTGTCCCAAACCAAATTTCCTATTTGGAGTGTCTTCAGGGATGTTGGGAGAAAAAAAAACAAAAACCCCAACACATGAACTAACCAAATGAAATGTATTTACTTCAAGTCAGCAGCTTTACTTTAATTTATAAAAAATAGTACTGACCATACCATGCTACTCTGTGTTTGGTATTATCAAAGTATAATGCAGAAATTTTCAGAGAGTAGAGAGTTATTTTGCATCGTTTATTTATTTGCATAGAAATAATTTACTCGCAATTGAGGATTTCAGTTGTGGTTTGAGTTAAGAAACCAGGATTCCTAAAAGAGAAGGGAAGGGGAGAGAAAAAACAAACTCCAGGCAACCAGGACACAGTGAATCTTGTTTGTACTTTGTAGATAAACTGATTAGCTGGCAGCCGTCAGAGAGGGCAGTCTGGGCATCCTGTCCTTGAGCAGGCTGGTTAGTGGAATCAGAGAAGGCAGGTCTAGTTGTTTTTGGATTCCCCTTGCAGAAGGTGAGCTGAGGAGGATGCATGGCAAGCTACCTGTGAGTGGTATCTGCTGGCATCCATCTCTCAGCCTCTGAACCTTGGTTAGGACCGGTCTGCACCATTGCCAGTGAGTCTAAGTCCTCTCCTGCAATGCAAATCTGGTGGCCAGGTGATGCACTCGGGCACCTCGTGGTATACCTCTGAAATCGGTCTTCCCCAGGCCTCAGCCTGGCCACTAACTTCTGGCGTCTCCTTTTATGGTTCAGTCTACTTTACTTATCTTCTGTTACTACTCTGATCTTAAAGAGCTGAGGCCTGGGGATAAGTGGAGTGAATATCGATTTTTTCCCCTCTCCCAGGCCATATGGATTCTGGTGTCTAGGGAAAGTGTCACCATGTGAAAATTAAAGGCAGGTCTCCCTAAAAAGTTAACCAACTGCATGTACCTCCACAAAAGCCTGTACTATATGGTGATTTGGAGACTGTATTAAAGAGATGGGAAACAACCCCCTAAACTGCAATCATAAAACAAGCTATAATTTTGGAAACTGACACATAGTCAGGAAACTGATGGTCAGAATGGAATGAAAGCAGTCGATTACAGGAAAAGCTCTTTAGACAGGGTTCTATCTCTGCAGAAAATCACATGGCCAGGAGATTCAGAAAGAATAAAGCTCATTATCAATGTTGAATTAAATTTTTTCTAAACTTTGCACCTGCCTCCTGGTCTCTTTTGTGGTTATACTGTCAAAAAGAAACTGCCCAGGGTGGGTCATCTGTCTTTCCTTCCAGGTCAGGTAGATATAGCTTCAATATTTTGTAACTCTAAGGACTTAAAGTTGACTTTGGAATACAAATTTGATGTTCCAAAGCGACAAATAAGTTTAGTCTCTTTTGATTCCATGTAAAAAAGTGCAATATCTATACCTTAGTCTCAACACCTAGAAAGTGCCCACTGCATAAGAACTTAGCAATTACTCCAGCATTAAGATGACTTGCAAAATCTATGGTGTCTATAAGAAACCTACTTTAAGAAAATGGTATAGGTAGGTTAAAAGTAAAAGGATGAAAAAAGATATACCATACATACACTAATTATAAAAAAAGATGGAAAAGCTATACTAATAACAGACAATGAAGACTTTAGAGCAAGAAAATTGAACAGAAAAAAAAACAAACAAAAAAAAAACCAAAATGATTTAAACAAGTACTCTAATAATGCTGATTTTGATGCAGGAGATGTTCTGTTTTACAAATACTGAATTTCAGATAATAATATGTGGAGTTAACCAGTGAAATATACTTTATGTTCTGAAATTTATATTACAGTACAAAATGTGCTCATACATCTTGTCTAAAAGTTTCTGCCCACAGCATACTTGAGTTTAAGTGAAAATAAAAATAGTGATCTGCTTGTACATTTAATAATTTAAAAAATAATAAAATAATTATAAATTAAAAAAAAAGAGTATATTACATAATTAGAAAAGGGTTAATCATTAAGAAGACATAATATTTCTAAATGTGTATGCTTCTAACAAGAGTGCTTCAAACTACATATAGCAAAAACTGATAGAACTGAAAGGAAAAATTGACAGGTCAGATTCACAACTGACTTTCACAATACTCTGAATAACTGAAAGAACAAGAAGACAGAAAATCAGCAAGGAGTTAGAACTGCACAATGCAATAAAACAACTGGAACTTACAGATCTAGAGAACACTCCTCGCAGTAAGAGCAGAATACACATTATTTTCAAGTACAAATAAACACTGACCAAGAAGTACCATATCTGCAACTGAAAAGAAATTTTTAAAATTTTGAAGAATTGAAATCTTACAAATTTTGTTCTCTAAGTTTAATAGAACCAAAAAAGAAATAAATAGTAGAAAGTTAACTGGAAAATATCTGAATACTTGGAAATGAAACAACCAATTTCTATATAACCCATAGGAAGTCTTCAGGGAAATTAGAAAATATTTTTAACAGAGCAAAAGTAAAAATACAAAGTATCAAAATGTGTGGGATGCAGCTAAAGCAGTGATTAGAGGGAAATTTATATCATTAAATGCCTATATTAGAAAAAAGAAACTTATTAAAGTAACAATCTAAGCGACTACCTTGAAAATCCAGAAAGAGAAAATAAGCAATGTATGCAGAAGGAAAGCAATAATAAAGATATGACCAAGAGACAGTTAAATTAAAAACAGAATAACAATAGAGAAAATCAATGAAACCAAACTCTTACCTTTTGAAAAGATCAATGAAGTTATACCTTTACCTAGACTGACAAGGTTGAAAAAAGAGAATACACAAATTACCATTATCATTGATGAAATGGGATATCATTAGAGACCCCCACAAAGAGCAGAAGGATCATAGGAAATATTACAAACAAGTCTAAGCACATAAATCTGACAGAGTAGATAAAATGGGGTAATTCCTTGAAAGCCACAAACTACCCAAACTCACCAAGAAGAAATAACCTGAATAGAACACTATCTATTGAAAAAAATTGAATTTGCAGTGAAGAACATCCCTTTAAAAGAATACCCTGGATTCAGATGGTTTCACTGGCAGGAAAGAAAAAGACAAAGTCTACAAGATAGCTAAGAATGATCCTATGGGTGGGTCTGTCCCTGTGGTCACCCAGCCTGAAATTCTGACCCCTGGGGAAGAAAAGTGAGGACCTGTCCCCTCCAAGAAGTAGGTCCTCTTTTTAGAGCATTCTCTGGATACTGAGGACCCTGGAATTACTTTCTCACTTGCCTCTGAGCTTCCTTCCAGGCTTTACATAGGCTTTTTCCTGAATGCACACCTATTGTCAAAGACTGAGCTTGAATAGGCTTATGGGGTGTGCACATGTGAGCAGAAAGATCCTTGCAGGGAAAAAGGAAAAGGGGTGAGAGGAATTGGGGAGAGCGGGCTTCATGTGGGGAGCCAGGGGCTGGGGACTGGCTCTGCTCTGTGCTCTGCAATGTTGTAGTGGGGAGCTCCAAGGACTTTCAGAATTCTAAATTTGAGCCCAGTTGTCATAAAGGCATATATATTTTTTAAGATAAAAGGACAAACATATTTTATTCAGCCATTTGTTAACTTGATGCATAAATTTTTAACTATCTAGACGCATGGAATATGGTGTCTATTTGTACTCTTATCCTAGAACCCTCAGTGTAAGCACTAGGAGGGTGGGGACTTAGTCTACTTTAGTTATGGCCAGATTTTAAGCACCGAGAAGAGTGCCTGGTTCAGAATGGACCCTTGATAATATCTTTGAATGAGTGAATTAATAGATGAGTAAATTAGCTTAGTTCCCCAAACATCCCTGGAGAGATCCTAGTTAGAACCAAAATTATAATAAGAGGCTGTTGACACAATAATGGATAGTTATGGGATGATTCGAGAACGATGTTCTTTAGGAAGTTAGCCCTAAGCAATATGCTGCTATCTGCTGTGAAGGCCTGCAGGGTTCGAGTCTATAAGGACATTTCACATGAGCCTCCTGATCTCCAATGGATTGTACCCTGCTGTGTTTCAAGAATATTAGGCTTATTCATTCTACTGGAACTCATTGAACCTCCACCGTGGACCCGCGCTGTGAGATGTAGCAATGACTCAGATGGCTTCTCCGTCCTCCAGGACTTTACTCAGTATTTGCCGTGTTTGCTAATGAGAGGCTGGTTCTCAGAAGAAACTTTGGTCCAGGCGTCTTCCCTGAATTTTTAAGAATCTCATCTTTGAAATAACTGATGGCATTCTTGGAAGAAAATAGATTTGAGAATATCATGTGAGAAATTGTAGTTGTAGAATATGTTTGCCCCATACCGATAAAAGTTCTCCATTTACGATTTGAATTTAATTGAAACAGCATTAAAAAATATTCCAAGCCAGTTATGTTCTGCTAATACACAATCATCAGCTTCAAGATGAATTATTTTCATCCATTTTCAGTATCAGGGGAAAATACAGTAAACAAGAAACATTATTTAAAAGAACATTGGAGCAATTAAACTTTTTCTACAAATGCCACATGAGTAAAACAGAACGAAAGAAAGTAATATATTAATTGTTTGCTATTCAAATGGCTCATTGAGACTTCAGCAATCATATGTTACAAATAGGATGTTTCTATCACACACAAATTTAATGCCTAGAAAAGCATCAATTGCAAACTTTCACACAGTTCATTGGCTTGTGGTCTTTAATAATGAAGCCACATCAGAGCAATTACCTCACTAATACCTCATTTATCTTTTCTGTAACTCCCTCTTTAGTTGTGTTAATGACAATACCTACGATTTCTTTTAAAATGCAACTGGCTGCTGAAATAAGAAACAATAAAAGAAGGATGTATTTATAAAGAAATATGTTTGTTTAAATTATTCTAGTTGAAAATCTATTTCTGAAATAAACAGATGCAAAATATTGAACCCTAACATGAAGAAAATCTTTAACCAGGGAATGGACCTGGGATCTCTCATGTGGGAAGCAGGTGCTCAACTGCTTGAGCCATATCCACTCCCCTCAATCATTTACTTTTAACAGGAAATCCTCCTGTGCAGTTTACTAAAGGTCAACAAAGCAAGGCAGATGATCTGCTCTAAGCATTATTAGAATAACTTCAACTGAGAAAGATTTTCTCTTTGTGTGTGAATATCCTGAGCTCACACTCTTCTTGAAGACTTCATTCTAGGAGTTGTTTATGATTCAGAAATGCACTTGTACAGAAGCAGGGTATTTTTATATGGATTTTTTTTTTTGCTAATGCTTGATAATTTTACTGAAGATGCTTATGTTGCTAGTTCTTTATTCACATTTTGTATAGATGATCTTTGTGGGTGATACATATAGAGCATGGCATCCAACAATTAAGAAATACATATTTTCTTGAGCACATGAAACATTTTAAAAAGCGTATCTTTAAGAGGCCATGAAAAAGGCTTTGGCACATTTCAAAGAATAGATCCCATCTCTATCTGTTTCTCCAATATGGTATCTAACAGTTAGATCTCAGTATTTAAACTTAAAATGATTTGAGTTAAATCACATTTCAAGTGCTTAATAGCCACATGTAGATAGTGGCTACTATCCTGCCCAAATATAGAACATTTTCATCATTGGAGAGTTTTATTGGAAAACATGATACTAGATGATGATGTTTGACCCCAATTAAGTTAAAAGTTAACAGGACAGAAAATGTAAAACTCCCACAAATTTAATTTAAGAAATAATATGCCCTACTACTAATTAAAGAAGAAATGATGATGAAAATTAGAACTGAATGATAATAAAAACTCTACATATCTAAATTGGTGGGAAGCATTACAAGTTCAGGGGGAAATTTAGATCCTCAAATACTGTCCTTCATAAGAAATTAAATAAAGAAGTCAGACTAGATAAGACGTTAGAATAAGATCTGTATTCATTTTCTACTGCTGCAGTAGTAACAAATTACAACAAATTTAGCAGCTTAAAACAGCACACATTTATTTCACAGTTCTATAATTTTCCTTAGTTCTGGGATAGCCTGTCTCAGTTGGGTCCTCTGCTTAAAGTCTCACGGCCAAAACCAAAGTACAGGCTTTCTGGAGGATCTGGGGAGAAATCTGCTTCCCAATGAAGATCATTCAGGTTGTTGGGAGAATTCGGTTCTGCGTGGTGGCAGGAAGGAGGTTTCTGTTTCCTTGTTGACTGTCAGGATGGACCCTCTCTCAGTTTCTTAAGCCTGTTTGCAATCCTCACAGTATTTCCCTCTCCATCTTTTTCAAAGCCAGCCATGGCAGGTCAAGTCCTTCTCACCCTTCAAAGCTCTCTGCTTTCCTCTTCCCTCACATCTCTCTCTCAAAAGTTCTTGACTTTTAAAAGTTTATGTGTTTAGATCCAGATAATGCAGGACGTTTTCCTATTTTAAGGTCAGTAGCTTTAGTTAAATCTGCAGAGTCTCCTTCACGATGTCACGTAATATAGCATTGAGGATGGGGACATCTTGTGTGGGGGGTTATCCTGCTTACACAGGAACCACCAAATAAATCCTAAAAAAATAGTAGCAGCAGAAAGCTACTAAGAATAATAGTGAAACATAAATGAAATAGAAAACAAAGAAAATAGAGAATAACAAAGCTGGAAGTTGGTTTACAAAATAGATAAACCACTGGGAAGATTGATCAAGAAAAAAGAGGGAACAACCAGAGAATATTATAAATGAGAAAGACAACATTACTACAGAAGAAAAAAACAGGAATAAAAGGTCTGTTTAGACATAGTAGGTTTGAGTTTTTATTAGAAATCATCATGGAAATCTCAAATGGACAATTTTATATACTGATCTGAGTTCAATAGAGGGAATGGCTGGAAATAGATTTTGGGGAGTGTTTAGCCTGTAGATGGAATTTTAAATTGTGGTATTGCATAGAAAAAGAGTGTAAAAGGAAACAGAAATGGCTCCCAAGACTGAGTTTAGGAATTCTCAGCAAGAGGGATTGAAAACAAACTGCCTGTTGTTGGAGGCAAGGGATGGTGGGAGGGAAGGGGTTGGGTTAGGATGTGTTCCTCAATAATCCAAATAAGAGTTTCACAAAGCAGAATGAAATGGTGAATCCAAACAAGTGTTTCACAAACCAGAGTGAAATGATGGCTGAGACTGAAAGGGATTGGATTGGTTGATTTGGGGATTTCTGGAAAACAGATATTTCCATGTAGAAGTAGCTTTGTAATCTTGATTGGAATGAGTTAAAGATAGGAAGAAGATTTCCAGTTAAAATGTCACAGTAAACTTGCATTTTGGTATCCCTCTGCTCCACTAAAGAGCTCTGCTAGGTGAAATATGAAAATGTGAAAATCAAAGAGACACAGGTTGATAAATGTTACATATCTGAGCAGAGAAAGAGAACAGAAATGTAAGCAGGTGGAGCTCATGGGCATGCTGGGAATTTGGTTTCTACAGGATTCTGGGGATTTAGAGCCCTCCACGGAGAGTGGGGACTGAAGGCAAGTTTACTGCTTGAAACCCGTGTCTTAGGAAGAGCTGCTCTGCTCACAAAATGAGTCTGGAGAAAGCAAAGTGGTTGACTTTGCCTGAACTATGGCTGCTGACCTAGGGAAGTAGTAAATCACAGTGTCAGAACTAGAGACTGAATTAGCAAGTTGGAAATTTTAAAAATCAGAAAGATGAAATAAATTGAGTAGAGAATTAATAAAAAGATTTTACTAAAAAATAAACCTACAACCTAACCCAGAGAGACAAAACTGAAAAATATGAAAAAGCTGTTAAAATATTTAAATGGAGGATAGATTGAAAAGTTCCACCACATGTTTAATGTTAGTTTTTAAAAAGAAAGAAAGGATGAAGGAAATGTGAAAAGTTAATATTTGAAGAGATAACAGGTCAGAATTTTTCATAACTGAAGAAGGATATTCGTCTTCAGGGTGTCTTTTTAATTTAAAAATTTATGAATTGAAATTGTCCCATGAACAGATTATGGCAAAGGAAAACAAATCTACAACTGGGGAGATTGTAGTGAAAGCACATAACATCAAGGGAAAAGAAAAAGCCTTTAGAACTACTACAGAAAAAAAAAAGTAGATTACCTAAGAAGAAATAAACAATTAAATTGACAACAGACCTTTTCAGCAATAACTGATGCCAGATGACGATGGAGTAATGATTTCAAAGTGCTGAGGGGAAGTAATTATCACCTTGGAAATATAAACCCAGCTAAGCTATCATTTAAAAATGAGGCAAGGCAAGTGGATGTGGCTCAAGCATTTTGGCACCCATCTACCACATGGGAGGTCCCGGGTTTGGTTCCCTAGAGAAGATGAGCTAGACAGTAAGCTAACCTGATGGGCTGTCATGACGAGGTGATGCAATGAGATAACACAACAAGAAGACATAAAGAAGAAACACAATGAGAAACACAACAAACCAGGTAGCTGAGGTGGCTCAAGCAATTGAGCACCTTTCTCCCACATGGGAGGTCCTGGGTTTGGTTCTTGGTGCCTCCTAAAGATGCTAAGCAAGACAGCAAACTGGCGAGACAGGCTGGCACAACAAGATGATGCAACAAGGAGACACAAAGAGGAAACACAATGAAAGACACAACAAAGCAGGGTGTGGAGGTAGCTCAAGTGATTAAGCGCCTCTTTCCCACATGGGAGGTCCTGGGTTCAGTTCCTGGTGCCTCCCAAAGAGAAGATGAGCAGACACTGAAAGTGGCACAACGAATGGACACAGAGCAGACAGCGAACACAAAATATGAGGGGGGAGGGAAGAAATAAATAAATAAAATAAATCTTAGAAAAAAATGAGGCAAAATAAAGATATTTTCATATATACAAAGAATAAGATATAATAAAATAGGGAACCTCATGAAAAGATGTACTTCACCAGAAAGAATAATGAAAATTAGGGAAGAGATGGAATTTTAGAAATGGTGAAAGCACAAAAACATATGAACTGACAATAAACTTAATTAACTGTTGTTTATGATAGGGATTAGTGAACTGAAGTCCATCACCTGCTTTTGTAAATAAAGTTTTATTGGAACACAGCCTTGCCCATTGAGTTCCATACAGTCAATGGGATGCTTTCATGATACAATGGCAGAAAGATAAACGGCCTGCAAAGGCCTAAAGTAGTTACTACTTTTTCTTTACAGAAGAAGTTTTCCCAATTCTGGCCTGTAAAAATCTTGATAGCTTTTTGTTGTTGTTATTTTAGGAGGTACCGGTGATTGAACCCAGGACCTTAGTACATGGGAAGTAGGTGCTCAACCACTGAGCTAAATCTGCTCCCCAATGAGAGCTGGGTTTTTTTTGTTTGTTTGTTTGTTTGATTGATTTTAGGAGGTACTGGGGATTGAACCCAAATCTGGGAGCTACATCCGCTACCTGTTGTTGTTTTGTTTGTTTATTTTTTTTGTTTTCCTTTTAAAGATTTATTTTTATTTATTTATATATCCCCCCCCCCCTTGCTGCTTGTTCTTGCTGTGTTCATTTGCTTTGCGTTTTTCTGTGTCTGCTTGTCTCCCCCTGCTGCAGCATCCGCTGAGTCAGCTCACCGAGGGGCAGCTTGCCTTCTCAAGGAGGCCCTGGGAACCGAACCTGGGGCCCCCCATGTGGTAAACCAGAGCCCTACCAATTGAGCCACAGCTGGTTCCCTGTTGTTGTTTTTAATAAGGTAACTAAAGCTCCAGCAAACAATAAGACAATGGGAAAAGGATGTTAATGTATATTGAAAGTATATATTGAAAGTTAAAGTCATATTAGAGAGGAAGAGAGAAATACTGAATAACTTTAGCCCTTACTTTAAAAAAGAATATTTAAATGTGCATGTTAAAATATTATTGGCAATTTATATAAATATTAAAAGTAGAATATGTAGTGCCCAAACTAGCATAGGAGGGAAAAATACGGAAAAAAACTAGTTTAAAAAATTACTCAGAAGGTCAAACGGGGTGGGGGGTACAAAATAAGACTCTCCTGCCTGCAATTCTCACCAGAAGTAATAAATTTCTCAATTAAAATAATGTCACTTTAAGGAGGGGAAACTAAATCTTATTTAGAATAAGGAAAAAAATCACTTTCGGGGCTGGTAGAGGGATTCCCTGGGTCTGTTTTGGCAAAATACCTTCAAAAATAAGGGAAGGGGGCTGGCTGAGGAATTTCACAAATGTGCAGATTAGAGTCTTTGAAGAGCTAAAAAGGATTGGAGGTTTCCTACAATCAGTCTATCAGCATCAATTTTAGTTGATTGGGGTAGTAAAAGCTAAAAGAAAGCACTCTTACATACAACCCAGAACGCTTGTATGCCTGGAACTGAATATGGCCCCAATTCTGCCCTAAAACTACCTGCAATTAACTGGTCAGAGAAAAACAATTCGTTACAAAAGGAGTACTAATCAGATCAGAACCAATCGGGAATCACATAAAAACATAATTAAAGGAGCAAAGAAATAGGAAACAACAAATATCAGCGGTACATCATTAGAAAATTGTGAATAAACATTTATAGCCAGACAAAAAATAGGGGTAGCATAGAACATTTAAACAATAAAATTAGTAAGCTTGATTATATATATAAAACTTTGACCCCTAACTCTATTAAATATACACTTTTTCAAGCAAGTTTAATAAAAAGTGGAGAATTAGACCATAATCACACTTTAAAATTTTTTTAAAGAATTGACCATGCTATTTGACCACGTTGCAATTTAGTCAGAAATCAATGACAAAAAAAATAAATAAATGAAAAACTCATATGGAGGGAAATTTTAAAACTTAATTCTCATTAATTTGTGGTCAAAATGAAATCATAATAGAAATTTAAAACCTGTTAGAATGGAACAAAAATTAAAATATAACAGATCAAAATTTAAATGCTATAATTAAAAACTTATAGCTTTAAATGTTTACGTTAAGAAAGAAGAAATATAGAAAATCAAATATCTTTACTTTCTAATTTAAAATATAAGAAGAAGAATCAGAGAAAAGAAAGAAAGTAGAAGGGAAATGGTAATAGAAATAGCATATATTAATGATGACATGAAGAACCAAAAGAGTGGAAAATAAAATCCAAAGCTTATACTTCACAAGGACTAATAAAATAGACAAAACTGCAGTCAAATTCATCAAGAAAAAGAAAAGTCAGAAGTAAACAATATTATGATATAAAGTCAGCAAGATTATAGATATGTCTTAGTTTGCCAGGCTGCTATGACAAAACCCCACAAGAGGTTAGCTTAAATATGGAGAATGAAAAAAATCCTGCAATAGGTTGGCTTAAACATTGAGACTTTATTGTCTCATGGTTTCAGGGTGTATTTTGCTGGCTTGCTGGCGATTGTTGAGGCTCCCTGCCATAAATCACATGGTGATGTCCTTTCCTTTCTCTTCTGGGTTCCAGCTGACTGTATTCCTGGTTCCTCTCTGTAGCTTTCTCTTTATGAGGCCTCCAGTAATCCAGATTAAGACGCATCATCGTTTAGTTGGACCACACCTTAAATAAAAATAACATCTCCAAAAGGTCCTCTTTACTGTGGGTTCACATCCACAAAGACATGGACAAGAATATAAACATGGGAAGCGGATGTGGCTCAAGTGATTGGGCTCCTGCCTACAACATGGGAGGTCCCTGGTTTGGTTCCAGGTGCCTCCTAAAGAAGATAGTGAGCTGGCGCGACGGGCAGGCATGGCGAGCTGATATGACAAGATGATGTGACAAGAGACACAAGTGGAAAAACATAACAAGAGATACAACAAAGCAGGGAATGGAGGTGGCTTAAACAATTAGGCACTTCCCCCCCACATTGGAGGTCCTGGTCTCAGTTCCTGGTGCCTCCTAAAGAAACAAAGAAGACAGACACAGCAAGTGCAAACAATGAGGGGGTGGGGACAGATAAATAAATAAAATAAATCTTTAAAAAATTATGAACACTTCTAAATTGGAATGCATAATTCAACCTATCACAAGATATATCCGAAATTAAAGAGACAATAATACCTATGTAGGCCAATACTTTTAAAGCTTAGGTATACTGTGAAAATATCTGGGAAAATGTTACTCTCTGAAACCAACTCAAGAAGAAATAAAAGTACTTAATAATCATATAGCCATTTAAGAAATGGAATGATCAAAATATTCCCATGAAATAAAACTAGGTTCCTAAACATTATAGGACCAGATCATTTTAATCTGAAAATTGAATAGCGAATATGAAAAACCACCATCTATTCTACGAAGACAGCATTCCTTTAATATATCAAAACCAAATAAAAATAGTATATCATGATAATTCCAAGCCAATCTCATAAATGAATATAGATTTTTAAATCCTAAATAAAATTTTATAACTCCTAATCTAATATTTTTATTTATTTTTTATTCTTTTTAATCTAATATTACATAAAGTTTTATTTTGCATCATGACCATGACCAATTTGGGTATATTTCAGGACTAAGCATGGCTTAACATTAGAACATCCAAAAAATATAATTTGCCATTCATTTGGTAAACTTCAATAACCATTTATGATTTTAAAAGAACAACAATGAGTTAGGAATAGAAGCAAATTCTCCAAAGCTGCATTAAACATCCTCCATCACAAAACAATTTAAGTATTACATTTAAAATCAGAAAGAAGAAAAGGTTCCTACAATCACCACTTCTTTTCAATATTGTAACTGGACATTTCATGCACTGCTATATGAAAAAAGAATACAAATTAAAAGCCTGGAATTCAGAGTTTACATAATTTTGGAGCCAGGCTTGCCGGAGCCCTGGAGAGGACCACAGCATGCAGCCCTGCACTCTTGTGGGGTCTGGCAGACCAGTACTGAAGAAGCCACCAGTAAGAGCCTTGGTAGTTTCCTGGAAGCCCACCGGCAGCTGCTGCTAAGTGTCTAAGGAAGCTGAAGGGCTGATCACCCAGGGATATTGTGTTGAGGCACGTAGGGTTGTAGCTATAAAGACTTGGATCTTGCAAAATGCAGCAGGGCCCTGGGGCATTTTGAGGTCCATGGCCTCCTTTCTAGACTGAAATAAATGATGTCATTTCTCCAAGCGCACCACAAGCTCCGAGACCTCCAACCACCCAACTGTGACCTGGATCTGCCATCAATGAAATGTGCAAGCTCAGAGAACGTGTCTGGGCCTGATTTTGCTCACCTATAAAATGCAGACATTGGCCTATTTCAGGGTTTCTCAAACTTTTCCACCACAGGGCTCTTGGAGAAGCCTGCGGGGGTGGCCTGAATAATCTTGGCATTTACCACAATTTAGTTTAACATTTCTTGCAAAATTTAAGTGGAAAATAATATTGCCCCATGTGGTATGATAATTTCCTGACATATTAATTGGGCTCTACTTTTTCAGCTGTAGAGAACCATGCCAAGTAAGAGCTGTGTGTATTTTGTTCCCTGCATTTTTCCTCTTCTGTTTCAGGGAGTTTGCCAGATTCTAGTTTTTCCTATCTCAAGGGAATTTTCAGAGTATAGAAGATAAATTTATGAATTCACAGAGTATATCAGTGAAAACCTGAGCTCATGGAGAAGCCTATTCTAGGTATGGGATTTGGTAACATGGAAGGAGAGAATCAGGGACCATGAG
>PVKH010017306.1:0-15459 GCA_004027955.1 Chaetophractus vellerosus | reverse complement strand
GAAAAAATAAAATAATACAATAATAAAAAAAATGCCATATAAGTGAGAAGAGAAGAAAGAAAGACAAAACAGGGAAAGGCAGAAAGGAAGGAAGAAAGGAAAAAGGAAAGTGAAAGAGAAAAAGAAAGAATAAAAAGAGGAAAGAAAGAAAAAAGGGTAAAATAATAAATAAAAGATATAAAGGAGAGAAAAAAGAAAAAGAACAAAAGGGAAACATGAAAGACAAGAGAAATGGAAAGAAGAAGAAAAAAGAAGAACAAGAGAAGAAAAGAAAAGAAGGAAGAGGTGAAGAAAAAACAAACAGGCAAAACAAAACAAAAGAAAACAAAATTGGGTCTCCCCCTTAGACCACCAGGACTGGCTAGGCTCCTCCTCTCAGGCTGCCTGTTTTGACCAATCGATCACCACACACCCCTGTCTCTGGAGGTATCCAGGTGAAAAGAGAGAGAGAGAGAAAGAAAAAACCAAACCAAAACAGGCCTCCTCTCAGGCCACCAGCCACTCACCAGTTTACACCTCTCCAGCTGCTTGTACCTACCAATCAATCATCCCATAGCCAACCTCTCTGCCAGTACCCGGATGAAGAAGAAGGGAGGAAAAAAAAAAAAAAAAAGAGGCAGAGTGAGAAAATGTCCTTCTAAGTTCCCTCAGCTCTACTCCCCCCTTCCCTTTTTGACTGGCACTCCCTCCATCCGAAGCAGGCTGGGCACAGGCCCGCCTGTGGGATCAGGCCCCGGAGTTCCCCTTTCATCCAGAGCCGGCTGTGTGGCTTCTCCTTCCCCAGGACTGGCTGGGCAGTTTTCCTCTCCTCCTCGGTGGGCTGGTGTGCGCCCTTCTTCTCTGGGATGGCTGGGCAGCAGCTGGGATCCCCTCTGCCCCCCAGCTGTGATCTCCTATAGCGCCCATGACACCCCACTTCCTTTATGCCCAGCAAGCCTGCCTACCTACCCACAGTTTCTAGAGGATGAGTGCATTCTACCATTCCCTAAACTGCCATCGTGGATCTCCCACTGATTGATTTTTGACTGTTAAACTAACTTTGCATTCCTGGGATAAATCCTGTTTAGTCATGATGTATTTTTATATCCTTTTAATCTACATATCCTTTATATATAGTGTATATCTTTTTGTATTTATTTGGATTTTATTTGCTAAGATTTTTAAAAAACAATTTATTGAAGTGTATCATTCATACATGAACATACCTAAACTAGAAGTATTCGGTAAACATCGTGCTCTTACAAAACAAACATGCATAACATCATATAGGGCTCCCACACATCATTCCCCCTTCCCCCCAAACATCCTGCATTGTTGTGAAACATTTGTCAACAATCATGAAAAAGCGTCGTCAAAGTATTACTACTAACTATAGTCCGAATCTTCCTCCCCTATACATTTTTTAAGGATTTATTTATTTCTTAACTTTTATCCATTTTTACCCACCCTCCTGGCCCCTCCCCCCCCCTTGCTGTTTCTGTGTCCATTCGCTGGACAGTTCTCTGTGTCCATTTTCCATTTCCTTCCCCTCTCTTCTCATCCTTCTTGTCCTGTCTTCACTGGGATATGATCCTCTGAACCTCTGATGTGGGAGAGAGGCGTCCTCCTACCACCTGTACCACCTTAGTTCCTGGTTTTTGCAGTGTGTCTCGTCTTGGCTCTCCCTTGTGTCACTTTCCTGTTATGGCATCATCTGGTTGCATGGCTTGCAGGGCCTGGTGGCACACCCACGCACAGGGCCTAGTGGCCCACGCACCTTCTGTATTTTTCCTTTTTGTCTTTTTACCAGGTGGTCCCAGGGGTCAAACCCATGTCCATATGGGAGACGGATGCCCAACCATCCAAGCCACATCCGCCCCCCTCAATATCTCTTAAGGTTGACCAAAGATACCCAAAGTTACAGTCTTTTCCACACAGGATGGTCATGCAATAAATCAGGCTTAATTTATCACCAGCATTCTAAAAACCAGACCTAGAGAGAAAAAACTAAGTCTGGGGGCACATGCATGGTTTTTAATATAGTGAATGTTTATCCTACCCTGATTGTCAAAAAATCAGGACAGCGAGAATATTCACAAAGAAGATTTTTTAAAAATAAAATTTTATTGAAGTATATTAGTTATACATGAACATACATAAACAAACATGTATATCATAATACAAGGCTCCCATACATCTCCCCACCACCAACACCTTGCATTATTGCAAAACATTTGCTACAAATGACAAAAATATTTGCTAAGATTTTGCTTAGAGGTCTTGCATATATGTTCATGAGGGATATTGGTCTGTAGTTTTCTTTACTTTTAATGTCTTTGTCTGGATTTGGGATCAGTATTCTAGCTTCATAGAATGAGTTCAATATTATTCCCTCATCTACAATTTTCTGAATAGAATTCTTCCTTAGGTGTTTGGAAGAATTTATCACTGAAGCCTGGAATTTTCTTCATGAGGTTTTAAACTATAAATTCAATTTCTTTAAAGGATATAGGGCTTATTCAGGTTGTCTGTTTCTTCTTGACTGAAATCTTGGTTGTTTGTGCCTTTCAAGGAGTTTGTCTATTTCATTAACTTGTTGAATTTATTGGGATGTTATCCATAATATTCCCTTATCCCTTTAATATCTTTAAAATCTGTAATGATGTCATTTCTCTCACTACTGATATTGGTAATTTGTACCCTTTTTTTTTTTTATCCCCAGTCTTCCTAAAGGCTTATCATTTCTATTGGTTTTCTCAAAGGGCATATTTGGTTTCATTGATTTCGCTATTGTTTTTCTGACCTATTTAATATTAATAAATTATTACATATATTATTAATTATCCTTTCCTATATCTTGGAACATTTGTACTTTTATCCAATACTCTTTTGAGGAAATGTGGGTCTTCTTTTCATTTTTACTATTAAATATTTTTACATTTATAATGTAATACTGGATACATATGAAATAATATATTTAACTTATTTGCAGGTTAAGTATAAGTATAATCAAATAAATATCTATAAACTTTATGGGTTATTCTCCAGCTTTCGGATCTCACCCATTCCAATTTTTTTCTTCCGCTTTATCTCTAAGAGGGTAATTTCTCTTAAAGTTCAGGAGGCACTTAGTAATGGCTTTCTCAGTTCTAATTGTATTTAAGAATAATTGTTCTCAGTTAATATTAATTAGGTTTGACTCTTTTTCCAAGCTAACATTTTCTGAGTGCTTGCTATGTGCAAGGTCATTCTTCCTGCAGTCCATGAGGCAAGCATTCTATAGGTGAAGTTTGCTTTAAGCTGCAGTCAACAGAAAACAATACTACCTTAGGCAGAGCGCCATAACTACTAAAAGACAAGTATGATGGCTCAACAATGGCACGTGTGACCTAGTGCCTTAAGTTAAGTTCCCCCAGGAGTAGACTGTAAGTTAAGGATTTGCGAGCAAGTGATTATAAAGAAAACTTTTCCAAGAAACACTAATAAGGGAGTGGGGGAAGCAGGGAAGGGGTGGACAGGAATCCAAACAAGAATGTGATCTCATGCTAAAGTCCAGCAGACAATAGCTTCAGCATGAATTCCATAGGGGAATTTTGAAGTATAATTTAAGACAGAGTTGTTTCAGCCCAAGGCAAGGGAGCTGGGCTTTCAAAAATCTTGTGACCCTTCCATCTCTCTGTGCAAGAAGGAAAAGCAGCATTAGTAGCCTAAGAAAAGTCCTTATAAGAAGAGCTCAAGTGCTGGCTTTTGAAAGCACACAGAAGGTGGTGGTAGTAGTGGTAGTGGTAGTGTGTGGCATACAGAGAAACGCTATCAAGGGATCTAGTATAAGGGAATCCAGCAGGATCTTGGAAGAACACTAATATTGTCTGCCACACCGGGGGTCTTCAATCGTTCCCTCCTGCATGTTAATGTGTAGGCCTTTGTCCACATGTTTCATCGCCTCATGGACACACATTGGCTGCTCTACATTTCGCCTCACATCTATGGTCCAGGTTGGAAAAAAAGGGAGGGAACGAGAGACTGAAAGAGGGCATAGCAGTTGAATGTGTCCTTTTTACAAAAGCTTTTCCCAAACTGTTTTCCTTATTGTATCTCATTGTCCAGAACTATTTCGGATGGCTGCCATGTCTAGCTGCATGGGAGTCTGGGAAGGAGTGTATTTTTCATTGGGCACATTGCTGCCCTGTGAAAATGAGGTTCTGTTGGTAAGGAAGTGGGGGCAAATGTGATGGATACTGGTTAGGCAACTACAATATTTGGCACCTTCCCATTTTACAGAAACAGAGATTGAGAGAGATTACATAACTTGCTGAACTTGCAAGCCTTTAACCAGAGAACCAAGCCCATGCTCTTAACATGCTGGGTGGTGATTCATGCATTCTCCTCACAGGAGTGTCCTCTGAACTAGGGACTGTAATTGGACTTGGACAGGTGTTTCATCATCCTGACACCACAGCAGGAAGTATCTTATTGATTCTATCTCCACCAGCTGACTTTTGCTTCCTTCTCAAGCATCCATTCCTAAAATTCCCAACCTCCCTAACCCCATCTTTGACTACTACGGGAATTGGGACAACTGAACTTACTCCTTTTATCTGAGAGTTGCAGGGAGAAGTAACTTTCTTAACATGACCTTGAGAACAGATGTATGAATAGATGGGGGTAGGTATTTGTGGTGGTTTGGAGCTTTAGGTACCCCAGAAAGACATGTTCTTAAACTTAATCCATTCCTGTGGGTATGAAGCCATTGCAAAGAGGAACTTTTAATGTGGTTTCTTCAGTTAAGGTGTGGCCTTCCTCTGCCGGTATGAGTCTTAATCCTATTACTGAAGTCCCTTTGTAAGTGGAATGAAATTCAGACAGAGGAAAAGCCACAGGGAGCAGCCAGAAGCTGAAATTCAAGGGAATCCAGAAGAGCATGGAGAGGCCAGGAGAGGCTACCATGTGCATTGCCATGTGACACAGAAGCCAAGGACCAAGGATTCCTGGTAGCCAGCCTCAGAATGCCAGTCTTAAGGAAAAAAAAACATTGCCTTGATAAAGTCTTGATTTGGACTATTTTTTTAGCCTTCAAACCGTGCAATAATAAATTCCCATTGTTTATGCCAATCTATTGCATGTTATTTGCTTGAGTAGCCAAGGAAACTAAAACAGGTAAGGGAATAGAGAATTCAGGTCTATTTCTTTTCTTGTTAACGAACCCACATTTGTTACTGAACAGTTGGAATTTTAGTACATATTGTACTTGTTTTAAACTCCCTGTGGACAAGGAGAATAGCAGAGTTCTATATATATGGTGTGTATTTAGTAATTAACTGCTAGAAGACAAGATTTCTGAGCTGTACAGGCAATATTGTGGGCAGAGAAGGGGTTTGGGGACAAGCCTGCCCCAATCCCCACTGGAGTACCCTGGATGGGGATTTCTCTATCCACCATGAAATTTCTCAGCACTTTTTGGGGCTTGTATTGTTTTGCAGTAGTAGGGGTAATAAATCATTCTTTTTAGACATAAATCAAGCTGCTGCATTCTAATTAGAGTAGTGATTTTTTCCCCCAAATCCTCCCTGAAACTCAGCTTTTTTTTCGATTTGAATCACAAAAAATATCAGACAGATGATCTATTCCAGATACCAACATTGATGGACTGGGGTATGCTTATTTTCACTTAAGAATTTCAGGATATTGAGTCATTTTATGATAAAATCATTATGACCTCACATACTTTTTGAAAAATACAGTTTATCCAAGAATATAAACAATATAATTAATATTTATATCATTACTTAATAATAATCACTTTAAGTATATCATATAGATGCATATGGTCAACATTCAGTATTTATCAGAGGAGATAATATACATTCTGTTTCTACTTTTATCTCTATAATAAAATTATTGAAAAAGTAATGAAACCAAGATATATTGTTCTACAATTATAATCCATAGTACGGTAATTCTCAGCCTTTTATTTTTATTTTTATTTATTTATTTTTTTTAAAGATTTATTTATTTTATTACATATCTCCCCTTCCCCCCCCCGTTGCGGCGACGCGCCGAGACTGGGTCACTGCGCAGGCGCGGCTTTCCCCGCTTGTGGGCGGCTTCTGCTTCCATCACGGCTGGCTTTTCAGTTCACGGGTGGCTGGCTGTGCTCGATTTGCAGGCGACCTGCCCTGCCCGTGGCGGCTTTTGCCTGTCAGTGGCAGCTTTTTGCCCTGCCCACGGCGGCTCCGGCCCGCCCATGGCGGCTTGCCATTCTCAAGGCGGTCTGCCCGCTAGGAGAGGTCCCCGGGAACCGAACGCAGGGCCTCCCATGTGGTTTCCCAGCGAGCTCTTTATCCACTGAGCTATCTAGCCGGGCCCTCAGCCTTTTAAATCTCATGTTCTACCAGCAGTTAAATGCAATAAGTCTCAGCAAATTTCCTGAAAGCTTATAATTTCAGGAAAGATCATATTTTATAAATATTATTTTATTGTGTTTATCATTTATTGTAAATGTTAAACCTGTAAATATTGTAGTAGAAATTGTTAGAGCGTTAAAACAAGCAAAAACTATTTCTTTAGAAGTTGAAAATCATTATATCATTGAGTATTAATTTACTACCTTAATAACAAAGATGTTCCAAAAACAAACAAACAAACATCACCTCAATAGTTTTATATAAAATTCTACAACATAAGATGGACCAAGCAGAATAAAGGTGTTGGTATCGGGAAATCAGGTGATATGGAAATAAAGCCCAGGCACTGCAAGAGATATAGCAAAGGCATAGTTGGCCAGAAGAAATGGAGAAGGCACAGAAGTCAAATGGATATTCCGCAGTAGGCAGGGTCATTGGGATGCTGGACAACCAAAAGACTTGTATACTTAGGAAGCAAGGATTAGAAGATATTTTATCTAAGGTGACAATGAGTGCCTCAAAAGTCATAGATCTCTGGAAGCTGGGATCAGAAGGACATGGTATGCTACAGACATGATGGACAGTCCATTATTAATATTGTCATATTAATTTTGTGTCTCATCTGGGCTCTATTAGGTTAAAGGACTTGTGTCTTCACCATGGTACTTGGATCCCAGATTGAGAATCACTGTCCAACATGTTATGGTTCAGTGTTGTTTTTTTAAAAGTTTTGGCTTATCAGATATTCGCAATGATTCAAATTTTATGATTGAATTAAAATTTATTTCAATTCCAAATGTACGAATGCCTTGTGTAAAGTAAACTCAGTATATGAAAAATCAGAATTCAAAAGGTGGAATGATTAGGGATGAAATTATTCACTTTACAAATATTGGATTTATTCTTAATCTTTTTATTATTCTTGCCTTTTCATACATTTGTTACCTGCCTTGCCATGTAGGTATTGGCAGTTCCACAGCTTGTAACAGTTTGAAAGAGCTGATCTGAGTGTCACCTAGAGCATCTGTTACAGTTTGGTGTAACAATGAATTCCAAAAATCCATCTTGAATCATGTTTGTAAACTGATCTGTTTATCTGGGCATGATTGGGTTATGATTAGGGCGTTAAGCCCTGCCCCTCGGTGGGTGTGGTCTCAAGTGTAAAAGGCAAGGCAGAAGATTTGAGAAGCAGATTTTTGAGAGGCAGTTCTGATGTTGGAGAGGAGCACCCCAGGAGAAGACAAGTGAGCCGTTCGCCTGATAGTCTACAGCTGCAGCCCTGGGAAGAGAGGAACCCAAAAAGCCTGAACCCTGTCAAACGTCGGCAGCTGTCTTGCTCCAACATGTGGACCTTGGTGAGGGCAGAAACTTATGCTTTGTGGCCTGGTAACTGTAAGCTTCTACCCCAAATACATACCCTCTATAAAGACCAACCAATTATTGGTATATATTGCAAAGGCACCCCTTTGACTGACTAATACAGCATCTAAAAACAAACTTGGTATTTTATTCCAGTTAAGAAATGGTCAATCCATGTAGCATCTGGTTTTCTTTTAATTTTCTGCTTTTTAGCAGATCTAGTGTTCAAACCCAGTGTTTGGAATCAAGGAAAACTGCCTCTGTGTAGCTTTTTAAAATGTGCTGTCAAAAGAGAGACTTGGGCTATGAACTTCATTCCTGCCCAGAGTCCCCAGAGGCCTCTTCTCTAAATGTGGACTGAAAGTGTGAAAATCTATATATTTTTAAAAAGATGTTCAAACATATCTCTTTAGATTGTTTGCAAAAGTTTTTAACCAATAACCTGTTTAGCATACCTAAACTTGTATTGAACATACAGTAATCCAGAGAGAAATTTAAAAAACAACATAGAACTGAAAGATTAGAAACATTTTCACACATAATAAGGAAAAAATTCTATAGCATATAGCTATAGCATATGGGCTCCACTTTCCATAGATGTTTCCCATCTCTTTCTTTATCAATCATCCCTCTTCAATGGTAGCTGTTTGGGCTAGCTATAGCTTTCTATCATACTATGTTTTGAAGGAGTTTAAACATGATATTTTCTCTATTTGAATCCTCAGAGTGACCTTCTACTTGAATTAGCTGAAGTTGATCATCCTTTACTCCTATAAACATTCCAGGATTGCTCTTACATTCAAATGAAAAATGTTGGGAGGACTGCTGCTGGAGGAGAAAGAAGGCCTGGTCTGGTATCAGGTTTTCATATTTATGGAGCTGAGAAAACAAGAGAGAAATCAATGAATTTGTGAGTGGGAAGTACAGAGACAACTTAACCTCCCCATGTTAGAAACTAAAGAGGGATATGCATTTATGACTTGGTATTTCTAGCAACCTTGCTTACTGAGTAGGGGAGGCGAGGGAAGAAGAAGTGAGTGGAGGTTCAAAGGACAAGGGATTTAATTTTCAAAGATAGCCAATATACTTTGAGAGGAAGTATGGCTTAGAATGATTAGATCTGGATGCAGCAGTTCTGGATTTGTACTCCTCTCTGGGCACATTGATTTACTTCTCAAGCCTCAATTTTCTAGTCTAGCCAGTTTTCTAGATCAGTCAACCCTCCACTTACCCACAACCATTTGACCAATAATAAATTATTATTATTTTAAGTCACTGAGTTTTGGGCATGATTTGTTACACAGCAAAAGCTGACTAATACAATAACTCCTTCACAGAATTAATGTAGGAATCGAATGAGACAGTGCTTGTAAAACATTTAGCACAGTACTTGGGATATAATAATAGTATGAATTACTGAACTCTTATTATTGAGAAGTTATATATGCCAATCACTGTTAGACACATTTAGGAATGTTTTGGTAAGGGAAAAAAATGCCGGTTACCATCCAGTTTATATTAACGCCTTATACGGCTGTATTAGCTTAATAAATTTGTGTGCTTGTGTAATTTATATTCTATACTGTATTCTCATGTTTTCTCCCTTGCTTCCACCTTTGGCTTGTTTGTTCCTCAAGAGGTTTATAATCCCCCATCACAACCAATATAATACTGCTGTTTACTAACTGAAGAAAAATATGCAGTGACTCCTATGATCAGAATGTAGATTGTTTTGTTCTTAAATAAAATTTGGCATATGGAAGTGTTTACAACCCTCCCTACAGCAGGCAATGAGTGTAAACTATTTTTGCATTCTCCTAACAATATCATATTTTACAAAGATAAACTTCCTAAGGCCAAATAGAAAGGATTTGAGATCATTCTATGTAGCAGTGCTTCTCAAACTCTAAAGTGCGTATGAATCACCTGGAAAGTTGTTGAAATGCTGATTCTGATTCAGTAGAGAGGGAGAGTGAAACCTGAAATTCTGCATTTCAGACAAGCTCCCAGGTAATACCATGGTACTGATGGAGACCAGAGTTTCAGTAGTAACGCTATACAGACCACTTTCCTACCTATCCCACCACAGAAGCAAATTGCTAGTCGTAACTGATTGTCTTTATGTACACTAGTACAAACGAAACCTCTGCAAAATATCCCGAAACACTCAAATCTAGCCAAATGGGTGGAATCAATCATGATAATTAAGTAAATATTTCTCTTACCTCCACAGAGCCTGTCTCGTTGTTGGCATGCAGACAGAGTTCTGGGTTTTTTGTAGGACTCATGTTTACCATCCACTTTTTACCATCAACATCATCACCTTACAATTAAAAAATTGTAAATTACATGTAAAGTTAAGTACTGTAGTTCATTTTAATTTAAATGAATTTAACACACTGGAAGAGTTCAAAATGTCATTTAAAATAATGGCAGCATGTCTCTTAAGTACACCATTTGCATCCAAATGAAACTATCATTGAATAGCTAAAGGTTACTTCTATATCCCTTGAAGTTATGCTTTCTAATTGAAGAGTTGTAATGCTAATGAACGCCTTTCTGGGCATCAGCTTCCCTGTCTGCATGTGAAAACCACTGATAGTTCTCTCCCAATATCCAACTGTATAATAACATAATATTTCCTGGCCTGCCTTCTTGCAGGTAAGTGAAGTCCGTAGGACTAAGTTCTGACCAATGTGGGGTGAGTAGAAGTGTCAGGTGCAATTTTCAGGTTGTGCCCTTAAAGGTAAAGGGGATGCATACATCCATGTTTCTCTGTCCTGTTGTTTGGGACATGGCCATGGTGGTGAGTAATCTTGAATCATGTAGATTTTGACAGAGCCACAAGATAAAAGGAGCGGGGCTCCTAGGCAACCTGCTGAGCAGAACTGCTATTCCAACCCTGGCTAAGACAGAAATAAAGTTTTATCTAGTGTAAGTCACTGTTATTTTGGGTCTCTGCTACACGTATCCAAACCTTTATCCTAGCTATTAAACTGCAAAATGGATGAGATGAATTAAATAAGAATCTATGATTTTCCCATGAGCTTGGGTTGGAGTCTCCTTCTGAGACTGCTGGTTCATGCCTTTCTTTCCTGTGGAGGAGTTTTGGATTTGTCTTTACCCCAAACTTAAGAATTCAAGCACTATACATAGCCAGTCCTCAAATTACCTGATTCATTTGAGGGAATTTGGGAATCATGGTAACGTAATAACACTGTGTCTGAAAGAGAATGCATAAAATATCTTTGTGAGATACAATATTATCAAAACGTTTCAGTTCAGATATACACATAACATCAGAAACTATCCTCCACTTTTATTAGATGCTTATAAAAACATAACTTTTGTGGTTTTGAGAAAGGTCTCAAAATGTATGCACATTCTCTTATGCACGCCTCAACACAATTGTTATTAAAATATTCAAAATACTGCTCATCGCATGGGTATATTCTTTTCCAAGAGGTTGTACTTTGGTGATAGTGATGAGGCTGGAAATTTTTAGTGGGTAATTTAGTGATAGCAAATACATGTGGTCCCTCCTCCCATCCTTCACAACAGATACCACTTCTCAATAACAGCAGTCTTCCATGATGAACCCTGACAAAGCTTTAGAGTCCTTCTCAACATAGTGATATTCAGGTACCCACTGCCCATGCTTTGAAATTAGCACATAGCATAAAATCTATTTGCCGTGTCTGAGTTTATTATTTATGGTTTGGTAGATTTATTTTTTTTACTTGTATCATTGGCTTATTATAGGAAAAATAAATATTTTACCTTTCTTTTGGTCTTTTCCTGGGTCTTCAATATAGATCTCATTTTGTTCGCCCTTAGAAGCAAAAGCGATGAACCGATCATTGTATGTACTCAGGGAAGCATAAGATTCTGTAATAGGTGAAGTTCCTGCCATAAAGAATTTTTAAAAAATTTATTCCTATGAACAATTATCTTGCAAACATTTTTCTTGTTTTTTTCTTTTCTGCAATTTGAGTGGCAATTTGTCTGTCCTTGTTAGTGTCTTGTTCTTTTCGGAGTTAGGTGACACACCCTTTATGTAGCTCAGAGTTTGAGGTGTAGAACCTGAATGGGGTGAAAGGTGCCAGCCTCCGGCGTGAAGGCCGTGGGAAGACATATTGGTGTGCTTGCAGGAGGCACCACACATGGCCTAGGAAACTGAGCAAGCAAAGACTGTCTTTTTTTCTTTAATATATAATTCTATTTCTGGTTATAGAAACAAATACTAAGAGGAGAAACAAAACTTCCCCATCCACATATAAAAATTTCATAGATAACAGTTAAATGGAAAAAAAAGTAGAAATTTAAAACTTTGCTATAGCTTTAAAACATTGTCTGATACAACTAGAAAACACATTCAGATCTCAAACTCAAAAAAAAAAAATTATCCATGTCCATCAAAATAGTCTTTTGTGTGTGCATGTGTGAAAAGACTGTATTCTGATAGACATGGATAAATTAATACCCATTTACAAGGTGTGGAGTGACTCAAAGTCTAACCTCTAGCTAAATAACAGGGACACTTAGCACAGTGACCCCCAACTTTTTTTTTTTTTTTTTTTTAAATCACAGACCACATAGAAAATGATAATCTTTTTATGACATGCTGGGATAAACTGGAGCAGATTTAGGGTCTACCGATATGGGCCTGGAGAAAAAATCATTACTATTTTTACATTATAGAATTATGCTAAGAAAAATAATATAAAAATATTAAGGAGAACACTAAGTATTGAGTTTGTATATGCACTTTTAGATTGAAATTGTTTCATAATATTTAATGAGAAACTTCAGCATGCTTCTGGGAACTTAAGATATTTATATCAGGAATTATGCTTGAAATGGCAACATGTGATTCCTGATCAATTCCTGATAGTCATCATGTGCTTGGGACTTTGAATAGCAGGAGATAAAATTTAAAACTAATTTTTTTTATTACATATCCCCCCCCCCCCCCCCCCCCCCCGCTTGTTCTTGCTGTGTGCATTCTTGTGTTCTTTCCATGTTTGCCAGGTGTGGGGGCCCACTGAGTCAGCTCACCGCGCGGTGGCCTGCCTTCTCGCGGGGGCTTGCCCTACCCGTGGTGGCTTTGCCCTGCCCGCAGCGGCTTGCCTTCTCAAGGCGATCTGCCCGCTTGAGGAGGCCCCGGGAACCGAACCCGGGGCCTTCTATGTGGTAAACTGGCACCCACCAACTGGGCTACAGCTGGCCTCAAATTTAAAACTATTTTAACAAATATTAAAAATGTATAGGAGTTGAAGTTATATTTTAAAATATGACAGGCCTTTTCTTTCATTGTCAAAATGTTGAAATTCCTTGGGATAAAGTGTTTTTCCTAAGGGATGATCCCCCCACCCAATCCCTACCCCTGGAATAATGTGTATGAAATTCTAATCCATAGCAAGCATTTCAAAATAATGATGTAATTCTAAACTATAGAATGCACATTCATTGTTAGGCAGTGACCCTGCACCTAGTTCAGATCCCACTAAATGGGTACATCAGTGGCAAATGAACAGACATTTTTGATACACGCTAAGGAACAGACTTGGGGCTGCTGTGTGGCGAAGCACTTGCCAGGGTCCTGTGTTTAACCTTCCAGCTCACCCCCGAGACTAGTCTTACCTGCAATACCTGGAACTTTTTTTTGTTTTTTTTGAGTTACTAGGGATTGAACCCAGGACCTTGTACATGCAAAGCACGAGTCCAATCAATGAGCTCCGCCCTGCTCCACAATACCTGAAACTTCGTGTGTTCTTGTTTGTAACCGGATCTCAGGTGCATTAGTGGCAAGGGCACGTGCCACAAAAGTAGTTTCAAGGAGTGGCGGTTTCCTACAGACAGCGAGTACTGGAAGTTGCTCCTTGTGCTTGCCACCTACAGGGCAGAGGTGAGGATAGGGGCGGACCATCAGTTCCCAGTCTGCACAAAGCCACCCTCTGAGGATTTCCAGTAGAGCCTGCTTGCTGCCAGGGATGACTGACCCCAGGCTCTGGCCACCCCAGGATATGAAGAGATCAAGGCTTCCTGGCACACTTACAACCCTGTAAGGCACACCCGTTGGAGACCAGGAAGAAAGAAAACCAGTCAGCCATTGTCTGAACACCCAAAAGTCAACCAACATTTCTTTTTACTTCCTTTAAATAAAAAAAAAAAAAAATCACTTAAAAATATAGATGTAAATGTATTGTATATATATTTTTGTATACTCTGTTTTCACTTAACATTAAACCATTTCTCCGTGCTATTAAAAAGGCTTTATAAGCCCTTTTTCAATGACTAAAAATGTCCATTATCTTTAGTCTTTTTCAGGAGGAAAAAAAATATATATATATATCCAGATGTGAAAAATGAAGGCAAATAGATGCCTGTCACTATATTAAAGAATTGCCATGAAGTGTATAGTTCCCCTTACCTGTTTTTGGTGGATGCCTTTTGTTGTTTTCTCTCCTAAAGTAACAGGCCTTCTTCTCTATAATGAAGCCGGAGCGTAGCTTCATAGAGTACACCTGGCAAACTTCTTTGGCCTTCCGCTGGGATTCTAAATAATTGAAAAAATTGTGATCTTGTTTCATTCCATCCATCCTTATCCTTTTACTAATCCTGAGTTTAGCAGACCAAGAAAGAAAGTACAGGTCCAAGGTCTCATCAGAAACACTTGGGGTCAGTTGTGTTTCAAAATTCAGAGTTTTTTGAATTGTAGAAATGTAATGTAGAACATATATTGTATATATGTAGCACCTCTAGTGGGAACTGGGCAGCACACCATAAAAAAATTAGTAATTTTACAGTGAAACTTAGGAAAGTTCACACAACATGAAATAAAGTCCTTATGTTAGTTCCAATCAAGATTTAAATGTCAAATGAGTTCAGGGCATATTTTGCTGTCAAATGAATTATAAAAAACTTTAGTTTTTTTGTTTTTTTTAACTTTTGATTTTCAGAATCGCATATAAGGGATTGTAGACCTTCACCCAACATATATCAGTCTTTGTCTTAGGGAAGACTCCTATAATCATATGAAATCTGCAATCCTTTCTACCCACATATTATATGCTTGTAATATAATTTTGGAGGGATAGCTGTGATCTATAAGGGTTATTAATATTAAAAATAGCTACAGTAGGCCAAGCAGTGTGCTAATAATTTTACATATTATTTCATTTAATCCTCACAATAATCTTTCAAGGTTGTCATTATTACCCCCATTTTACAGTTGATAGGCTGAGGCTCTTAGACACTTGCCCAAGGTCACAGGGCTCGTGAGCAGTTGTGACTCAAGTGTGAATAATATCAAAGCCTCTGTTTTTCATTTTTCCCATTTAAGAAAATGCTACTTCCATTTGGAGAACTATCAAAGTGCAAATTCAAATTAAATCAGTTGAAGTAAAAAAGTTAGCCAAAGAAAAATTTTAATTTCAAATAGAAAATTAAATTTGCTGGTTGTAAATAATAAAAAGTCTTTCAGTGTCAAGTAGGAAAGAAAGTGTAACATTTGAGGCAGGATCTCAATTTTTAACATAGTATATGAAGCATATATATATTATATATATACAATATAGGCTAATTTCAATTATTCACAGTGATTCAGAAAATGAAACTGATTATCTGTGACTTTGGGATCCATTCTATGATTTCCCCCCAAGCATATATGCCTTTTTATAATAATGTCTTTTAAAGTCAAGTAGAATAAAATTTT
>PVKH010017305.1:0-15447 GCA_004027955.1 Chaetophractus vellerosus | reverse complement strand
GAAGCAGCTACAAAATTCAGGGTATTCTAAGCATTGGATGCCAAAGTATTCTAAGGCATATGGCTCCCCACTTAAGGAAGTTGGGGAACAGCCAACCTTCTGCGCTAACCTCAGGAGGCGCCTCCTGTGCCCTTGGCTGATGGAGGAATGGTGCCATAAGAAAGGCACCAGGATGTTTTCTCTGTCTATCCTACATCTCACTCTCTTGCCGTTTCTAGTAATACCTTTTCACCATAGCTTAACCGCCATTTCAGCTCTGGGCTTTCTTGAGAAATTGTGACTTTTAAAAGTGTGTTTGGCTTTCAAATTGGTAGAGTATAACTCTCCACTACCTAAGTGTGGGCTTTGCATGGTGACTTCCTTCCAAAGAGTACAGTGTGGAAAGGAGGGGAAAGAAGAACTTACAGTAGAGAAACCTGACGAACACAATTCAGCCACGTGATCAAGGTCAGCAGCAAGTAATCCATGTTGACAGTGTATACCCTTGACAGAACGGGATGAGAACGGCGCTTTCCCTCTGTGGTCTTCCCTCCAAAAGCCCATCACCCCAGTCTAGTCATGAGGAAAACATCAGACAAATCCCACTAAGGGACTTTCTGCAAAACACCTGACTAGTGCTCCTCAAAACTGTCAAGGTCAACAAAATAGGAAAGTCTGAGAAACTGTCACAGCCACAAGGAATTTTTTTTGTTTTGTTTTGTTTTGTTTTGTTTTCTTAAGCGTCCAATCAGTGGTATTCGGTGTAAACACGTTTGTGCATTTATCAACCCAATCACTCCCAGAGCACTTTCTTTATTACAATAAGAATAAACAACAAGAAACAAACAAAACTCATCACTTCTCAATCTGTGCTTCGCCTGGAGTACATAGCTGTTATTCTTTTTCCTTCTCTCTAGCGTATTTGTATTTATATTTTGTAAAAACAGTTGTATAGGCATTATCACCCATATTAATGTTTTACATGATGTTTTACTATCTTATACAGTCCCGTGTTAAAGTTTTTAGCTTTCCTTCTAGTAATATAAATGACCTTACACTTTCCTTTTCAACCCCTGTCATACCCATATAATAGCACTGCTATTTACAAACACCATAAATGCTTTAACCATTTCTATTCATTACCAAAGATTTACAAACAACCTTTTTAAAATTCTGCATAGATTAACCCTCAGTTTTCCATTCTCTATGCTCCTTCTAGTTTCTGATGACCTGTATTCTAATTATTAACTCCATGGGTTTATGCAGTATGTTTAGTTCAAAATAGCACAATCATACAGCATTTTTCCTTTTGTGTCTGGCTTTTCATCCATGTTGTCATATGCTTCACGACTTCATTTCTTCTTACTGCTGCATAATATTCCATTGTGTATATACACCATAATTTGTTTATCCATTCATTGGTTGGTGGACACCTGGGTTGTTTCCAACTTTTGGAAATCGTGAATAATGCCTCTATGAACATCGGTGTGCAGATGTCTGTTCATGTCTCTGCTCTCAGTTCTGGGTATACACCTAGTAATGGTATTGTCAGGTCACATAGTTATTTTCAACTTTCTTAGAAACTGCCAAACAGTCCTCCACAGTGGCTGTACCATTCTACATCCCCACCAACAGTGAATGAGCATTCTTCTCTATCCACATCCTTTCCAACATTTACAGGTTCCCGACTTTTTAATAGCAGCTAGTCTAATAGGAGGGAAATGATATCTCGTAGTTTTGATTTGTATTTCCCTAATTGCTAGTGATAATGAACATTTTTTCACGTGTTTCTTCGCCATTTGTATTTCTTCTTTGGACACTTTAAATTGGGTAGTTGTCTTTTTATTTATTTTTATTTATTTTTATTTTTTTATTTTTTAAAGATTTATTTTATTACATATCTCCCCTTCCCCCGCTGCGGCGACGCGCCGAGAGTGGACACTGCGCAGGCGCGGCTTTCCCCGCTTGTGGGCGGTCTCTGCATCCGATCACGGCCGGCTTTCAGTTCCCGGGTGGCTGGCTGCGCTCCATCCGCGGGCGACCTGCCCTGCCCGTGGCGGCTCTTGCCATGTCCGTGGCAGCTTCTTGCCCTGCCCACGGCGGCTCCGGCCCGCCCATAGTGGCTTGCCATTCTCAAGGCGGTCTGCCCGCTAGGAGAGGTCCCCGGGAATCGAACCCGGGGCCTCCCATGTGGTATGCCGGCGCCCTATCCACTGGGCTATCGAGCCGGGCCCGGGTAGTTGTCTTTTTATTGTTGAGTTGTATGATCTCTTTATATATCATAGATATTAAACACTTATCGGATATGTGATTGCCAAATACTTTCTCCCATTGAGTCAGCT
The DNA here is from genome assembly GCA_004027955.1 of Chaetophractus vellerosus. Classification (NCBI taxonomy): domain Eukaryota; kingdom Metazoa; phylum Chordata; class Mammalia; order Cingulata; family Chlamyphoridae; genus Chaetophractus; species Chaetophractus vellerosus. The sequence goes on along the minus strand of PVKH010017305.1, from coordinate 13,126 downwards.
GCCTTTTCACCCTTCTAACAAAGTCCTTTGAGGTGCAAAAGTGTTTAATTTTGAGGAGGTCCCATTTTTCTATTTTTCCTTTTGTTTCTCATGCTTTGAGTGTAAGATTTAAGAATCTACCACCTACCATAAGATCTTGAAGATGTTTTCCTACATTTTCTTCTAGTAGTTTTATGGTTGTTGCTTTTATATTTAGGTTCTTAATCCATTTTGAGTTAATTTTTTGTATAAAGTATGAGATAGAGGTCTTCTTTCTTTCTTTTGGATATGGATATCCAGTTCTCCCAGCACCATTTGTTGAATAGACTCTTCTGGCCCAGCTAGGAGGGCTTCACCGCCTTATCAAAAATCACTTGACTGTAGATGTGAGGGCCTATTTCTGAGTGATCGATCCAGTTCCATTGGTCAATGTGTCTGTCTTTATGCCAGTACCATGCTGTTTTTACTGCTATAGCTAGGTAATACGTTTTAAATTCCAGAAGTGAGGGTCCTCCAACTTTGTTCTTTTTTTAAAAGATCTTTTTGGCTATTTGGGGACCCTTACCCTTCCAAATAAATTTGATAATTGGTTTTTCCACTTCTGCAAAAAAAGGCTGTTGGGATTTTTATTGGGATTGTGTTAAATCTGTAAATCAGTTTGGGTAGAATTGACATCTTAACGATATTTAGTCTTCCAACCCATGAACACGAAATGTTCTTCCATTTATTTAAGTCTTCCTCAGTTTCTTTTAGCAATGTTTTGTAGTTTTCTGAATATAGGTCCTTTATATCCTAGGTTAAGTTTATCCCTAAATATTTGATTGTTTTAGTTGCTATCATAAATAGATTTTTCCTGATTTCCTCCTCAGATTGCACATCAGTTAGTATGTAGAAATGCTATTGATTTTTGCATATTAATCTTGTATCCTGCCACTTTGCTGAACTCTATTAGTTCTAGTAGCTTTGTTGTGGTTTTCTGAGGAGATTCTAGATATAGGCTCATATTATCAGTGAATAATGGAAGTTTTACTTCTTCCTTTCCTATTTGAATGCCTTTTATTTCTTTATCTAGCATAATTACTCTAGCTAGAACTTCTAGCACAACATTGAATAACAGTGGTGACAGTGGGCATCCTTGTCTTGTTCCTGATCTCAGCGAGAGAGCTTTCAGTCTTTCACTATTGAGTACTATGCTAGCTGTAGGTTTTTCATATGTGCACTTTACCATATTGAGAAAGCTTCCTTCTATTCCTATCTTTTGGAGTGTTCTTATCAAGAAAGGGTGCTATATTTTGTCAAATGCCTTTTCTCCATCAGTTGAGAGGATTATGTGATTTTTCTTCTTCAATTTATCAATATGATTTATTACACTAGTTGATTTTCTTGTGTTGAACCACCCTTACATATTTGGGATAAAACCCATTTGATTGTGGTATATAATTCTTTTAATGTGCTTGTGGATTCTGTTTGCAAGTATTTTGTTGAGGATTTTTGCATATATATTCATTAGAGATATTGGTCTGTAATTTTCTTTTGTAGTATCTTTATCAGGTTTTGGTGACAGGGTGATGTTAGCTTCATAGAATAAGTTTGGTAGCTTTCTTTCCTGTTCAGTTTCTTAGAAGAGCTTGAGCAAGATTGGTATTAGATCATCTTTAAATGATAGTAGACTTCACCTGTGAAGCCATCTGGTCCCATGCTTTTCATCTTTGGGAGGTTTTTGATGACTGTTTCAATCTCTTCACTTGTGGTTGGTTTGTTGGGGTCTTATTTCTTCTAGGGTTAGTGTAGGTAGTTTGTGTGTTTCTAAGAATCTGTCCATCTCCTCTGCAGTGTCTAGTTTTTTGGCATACCGTTGTTCATAGTATCCTCTTATGATCTCTCTTATTTCTGTGGGATCAGTGGTAATGTACCCGGACTCATTTCTGATTTTATTTATTTGTGTTTTCTCTCTTTTTTTTTTCTGTAAGTCTAGCTAAGGGTTTGTCGATTATGCCGATGTTCTCAAAGAACCAACTTTTGGTTTTATTGATTCTTTCTATTGTTTTTTTGTTCTCGATTTCATTTACTTCTGCACTGATCTTTACTATTTCTTTCCTTTGGCTTGGTTTGGTATTCGTTTGCTGTTCTTCTTCTAGCTCCTCCAGGTGTGCAGTTAAATCTTCAATTTTAGCTTTTTTTTTTCTTTTTTAATGTAAGCATTGAGGACTATAAATTTCCCTCTCAGCACTGCCTTTGCAGTGTCCCATTTGTTTTGATATGTTGTCTTCTCATTTTCATTTGTCTCAAGATATTTGCTGAATTCTCTTGCAGTTTCTTCTTTGGCCCACTAATTATTTAAGAGTGTGTTGTTTAATCTCCATATATTTATGTATTTCCCTTTTTCCGTCCATTATTGATTTCCAGCTTCATTCCTTTATGAAAGTATATCCTGCTGTTTTGGGGTGCAATGCTCAAAAATGTCTGTTAGTTCTAGTCCATTTATCATATTATTCAAGTTCTCTGTTTCTTTATTTAGCCTCTGTCCAGATGATCTGAGAGTGGTATATTGAAGTCTTCAACTATTATTGTGGGGAAATCTATTTTTCCCTTCAGTTTTACCAGTGAGTGCCTCATGTATCTTGGGACATTCAGGTTAGGTGCATACGTATTTAGTATAGTCATTTCTTCTTGATGAATTACCCCTTTTATTAATATATAATGACCTCCTTCATTCCTTATAACAGTTTTGCATTTGAAATCTATTTTGTCTGATATTAATATCAGTATCCCAGCTGTTTTTTGCATGGAATACTTTTTTCCAACCTTTCACTTCTAATCTGGTTGTGTCCTTACCTCTAAGTTGGATCTCTTGTAGACAATATCTAGACGGCTCATATTTTTTTATCCATTGTACCAGTCTGTGTCTTTTGATTGGGGAGTCCAATCCATTAACATTCAATGCTATTACTGTAAAGGCATTACTTACTTCATCCATTTTATCCTTCAGCTCTCTGTTGTCATATTGTCCTATTGTCTGTCTTCTTACCCTTTAGTTGACCGTTCCTAATAATCTCATTTCTAAACTGTTCTCCAGATCTTTTGCCCTTGTTTTTTCCTTTCAGGCTGCTGCACCCTCTTCAGTATCTCTTGTAATTCTGGTCTTTCGGTAACATATTCTATCATTTTTTGTTTGTCTGTGAAGACTCTGAACTCACCCTTATTTTTGAAGGACTGCTTTGCCAGATACAGAATTCTTGGCTGTCAGGTTTTCTCTTTAAGTATCTTAAATGCATCATACCATTTTCTTCTCACCTCCATGGTTTCTGGTGAGAGGTTGACACATAATCTTATCAACTTTCCCTTGTATGTGATGCTTTGCTTTTCTCTTGCTGCTTTCACAATCCTCTCTTTATCTGGTATTTGGCATTCTGAATAGTAGTTGTCTTGGGGTATGTCTATTTGGGTTTATTCTGTTTGGGGTGCATTGTCATTCTTGGATACTGGTATTTATGTCCTTCATAAGGGTTGGGAAGTTTTAGGTCATTATTTCCTCAAATATTATTTTTGCCCCTTTGACAGGGAGGAAAATGTCTCTTCCCCTCTCAGTCAGCTGCAGTGAGCCAGGGGTTTTACCCCAGCTTAGTGTCTTGGGAATGGGGGAGGAGAGCCCTTGCCGGCTGCCACGGGGACTTGGTAACTCACATTTGTTGTTTCAACTTCTTCGTTTCTCTGTCCCTCACCCTCCTGGGTGTTGTGTAGCACTGTCCTGGTCTGCTGACCCCCAGAGCAAGTACTTTGGACAGCTTTTGGCTCTTTCTCCATTGTTTTTGTTAAGAGTGTTCAGCTCTGACTGTTAGTCTGTTGCCATCCTCCCACAATCCTCCAAAAGGAGTTTAAGAAGACATGATGACTAAATGTAATGTGGTATCCTGGATGAGACCCTGGAACAGAAAAAGGACATGAGGTAAAAATTCAGGAAATCTGACTTCAGTTAATATTAATGTATTGATATTGGTTCATTAATATTGAAAAGGTATGACATGTACATAATAATGTAAGATGGTAATAATAGGGGAAACTGTGTGGAGTATATAGGAACTCTACTATTTTTGTAATCTTTCTGTAAATCTAAAACTTCTAAAATGAAAAGTTTCTTTTAAAAAAGTATTTGAAAAAGCAAGTGCTCCTTTTATGGGCCCTAATTTACTATGATTTAGTGGTTAATTCTTAGTCACTCCTAAATGGGAAAACAATAAGCCACTAAATCCTGGGGTTAAAAAGAGCCTAAGACACATGACCAATTAATGGGACAGTGTTGGGCTTTGAGCTGCACTTAATGAGAAAGGTTCTGATGCAAGGCATGATAGCACATCCTTGGGGCCACTGTTGTGCATCTCTTGTAGAATAGGGTGGAATCGTTTCATTTCTTCATGCTCTATTAAGTGACATACTTGTCCTCTATTTTATATTCTTCACAGCATTTTTCTAATTGTTTTTTAAACCAATATTTATTGAATTCTGCGTGCCCAACCCTTGGCTAGATTCATGGGCCCTTCAGAAATATAAGATGTGATTCCTCCAGGGTCTTACCATCTAGTTCCATCCATTGAAAAATCTAATAATTATAGACCTGAATGGGGCACTGTGAGATGCCTTTGTCTCAAACTCTCCACCAAGAAATTACTTAGTTTTCAGATCCCAGCTCCAGTTCTCTCTTTTATGCAGAACTTCCCGATCATGCTATTGATCGGTGTGTTTTATGATTCCTTTCACAACTGCTCATATTTTATCAACATCCTAGTCACTGTTCATTCACCTTGAATTCACTATTCTCTGGCATTCACTTATTTCTTGTACCAGGGACAACATGCTTAAATGCCTGTGTAAGTCAGGAAGAAAGGAGAAACATGTAAAATATAAGACATAACAGAGAGGGGTAGCTGGGGCTTTGGTCAGCTGGAAGTAGTGCCCGTCAGAAGGGGGCCGCTTCAGTTCCAGTGCAGTCAATTGTTGCTATAAGAAATGCAGGTCATGTTGCTAGATATTCAGATATTTCCTAGAGAAGCAGGAGTGAAGATTTTTATGTGAAATTTCTCAATTATTTAAAACACTTTGCAAGTCATATAATACATTAATATGTATTACATATTAATACAGACCACCACTTTACAATGTGGCAAAAATATTTAGCTTTTTATGATAGATGTCTGGACTTTTAAATGTATACATTGCACATTATAAAATATCCTCCTGATCATTGACAGCTTCATAGAGGGATGCCCTCTTTCCTAACTCTGGCGTCTAAATTTCTCTGGTCCAAGGAGATAGCTTCCTTTTCTGCCTTTTGTAGCTCCTGGTACAATATAGACATATTAGATACTCAGTGAAAAGTTTTGATTTGACTAGTCAGACATCCCCTTCCCCTCAAGACTTGCACCTAACTCACCCATAAAAGAAGTGTGAGACAAATGTGGTGTGTAGGGTGGCCAGCTTGTCCCAGAAACTCCCTCAGGCCCACAGAAGGACAGATGGTCACCCTAATGGGCATACTGAGATCTGTGTACTGCTGCACAGCCAGCATTCTCCAGCAGAATTTCTCCTTCAGCCATTTGTCAAGTGTGATTTTGAACTTGCATCTTGAACTCTAGAGTACTGCATTGACTCCAGGTGTCTTCTCCTACCTTGCAGGGATGGTTTCTACCCTAGCACTGTGTTTAAATTACTGTTAAGTATTGATCAGTTGGTCTCTCCATTAAATGTGTAGATCTGGTCAGTTGGTTTATCCTCCCTGCCAAGGCAGGAGTCCTTCTGCAGCATTCCTGCCAGGCCCCAAGCCTCTACTAGTGTCCTATATCCAGGACACACCTGTTGTGTTGTTGGACAGCTCCAATGTTGTAAGTATCCTTATAGATTTCACCCATTTGTCCTTCTATGTGATGAGCCCTGTAGTATTTGAATATGATTCTCGTATGCTTTCTCAGTTAACCATGCACCCAATAGAAGAGCTATACTGCCGCCCTCTAAATATTACTCTCATTTCAATGCCACACTCCAGAGATGTTCATCAGTGTGATAGTCTTAATAGGAAGTACTTTCCCGGCTCTTTTACATATCAGGGCAATCTCTTATCTGCAATTTCAAATCCCCAAAGATCTGAAAACCAAACTTTTCATAACTCATTTGAAACTGACCTGAACTGACTAGGACTATTTGTAATCATCACACTGTGTGTGAACAGCTCCATGTTTTTGCTGCAGAAATATCTGTGTGTTTGATTACAGGGTACTCCCCTTACCTCAGGAGGAATGTTGTATAATTGCACCGTTTCTCCTTTCTAAAAATTGACTTCTGAAACACATCTTGCCCCAAAAGTTTTTCGATGAGAAATTGTAGGTCTGTGTTAACATTCTTCACTCTCCAACAGTTCTATGATGTAGGTGGTATTATTTCCCCTATTTTACAGATGAAGAAATCCATCCAAAGAGAGGTTGAAGAATTACCTGAGGTCTCCCAGGTAGTAATACCACAACTGGATTCAACACTCAGCCAGAGCCTGTGCCCAGAGCCCCTGGGCTATACTGTTTCTCAGAAGACTGTATGAAAAGCACACACATCTCTTTTCTGTTTTATGGGACCAAATGGTTTAGTCTTCACCATTCAGTCTACAAAGGCATAGGACTCTCAAATTACAGAGCTGAAAACAACATTTGAAGCTGTTTTAGTTCCATGGCTGCTAAAACAAATACCATACAGGGGAGCAGATGTGGCTCCCACATGGGATGTCCTGGGTTTGGTTCCGGGTACCTCCTAAAAAAATAAAAGCAAACAACAAGCAAAACAAATGAAAAAACCAACTCAGGGAAGCCGATGTGGTTCAGTGGTTGAATACCGGCTTTCCACATGCGAGGTCCTGGGTTCAATCCTCACCCCCCAGGACCTCAAAAAACAAAACAAACAAACAAACAAAAAACAAATACCATACAAAAAAACCCAATACCATCATTTTCAGACCAGGAAAAGTCCAAAATTGAGGTATCAGCAGGGGAAATGCTTTATCCCTGAAGACTGGCATTCTTGGGCTGGCTACTGGCAATCTTTGGGGTTCCTTGGATTTCCCATCACATGGTAGTGTCCTCTCTTTTCTCCTCCGGGTTCTGTTGTATCCTGCTTCTGGCTTCTTATGGTTTCCTCTCCATATGACTTTTACTCTGTGTATGGAGGACTCTAGTAATCTGGATTACAGCCCAACTGGATTCAGTGGGGCCAGATATTAACTGAACTAACATCTTGAAGAGATCCTATTTACAATAGGTCCGCACCACCAGAATGCGGACCAAAACCAAGAATGTGTCCAAACTGGGGTACACAATCAATCCACCACAGTCTCTAAAATAACTCTTTATTTGGCAAAGAAGCAAACTAAAATTTAGAGATGAAATGAATCATCGAGCCTGTGACTCCTGGCACTTAGTTCACTGCTATTTTTATTAGAAAGCTTTGTCATATCTTTGATAATACTAAAACATACTGCTAATCTACTTACCCCTTTCAAAAAAGGAAATAATGTTAGTTTGCCATGACTAAGTCTTATTTAATCCATGTTGATTACTATTTTCTTCTCCCAAGTACTCTAAAACCATCGGTTTTAATAATAATCTGTTTAGCGAAGTTTGTGACTTCTGAAATTTACCGCGTTTATGATTTAATTTCACAGAGATTTCCCTTGGGCTCAATTTAGAATGGCAGACTCTCTGACAAATAGTGTGGGGATCCTGTTTTCCCTTTTTTTTTTTTTTTTTTTTTTTTTTGTAGTGAAGAAAGGAGCAACCAGAGAGGGAGAAGAGGCAGGGAAGAAAGAGGAAGTGGGTATATATAGAGAGAGGTGTCATAGTGATCGACAACCAGGAGTAGAAGATGAACACGTGCAGTGATGATTAGGGAATAATTTCCAGTAGTGCAAACCTCGCAGTCCCATCTCCCTGCTGTCCTTCCCACCTCAGTCCATATGCAGGGGGTTGGAGCGATTTACATTTTAAGCATTTAACACCTAAATGGATTAAATATTAATCAAATAAGAAAGACACGGGTTAAACGTGGGATAGAAGAAGATGGGAGGGAAGAAAGTGGGAAAGAGTGGAGGCAGGAAAGGCACTGTCCATTGCCTAAATTCCCCAGGGAACCTTTGGTTCCTTCCCCTCCCTGTCAACTCATCCTGATCATAAGGATCAAGGAAATTCACTCTTAGTTTTTTAAAATAACAGTTTTATTGGGATATAATTCATATACCATACAGCCCACCCATTTAAAATGTGCACTTAAAGTAAAATGGTTTTTAGCATATTTACAAAGTTGGGCAACCATCACCACAATCAATCTTAGAACATTTTCTTCAGCCCATAAAGAAACCTGGTACCCACTTGCAGTCAGTCCCCACTTCCTTTCAATTTACCAAGCTCTAGGCAACCACTAATCTCTCTGTCTTTATGGATATATTTTGTTTTTATTGGGTATATGTTTCCATGTATTTAGTCTGAAAGGTGGAATGAACTCAGCTGAAACCATTGGCTTGGGTTTCTCAGTAGTTTCAACTGGCTTTTTTCTAACACAGCAGTTGCTGGACTTTCTCCCTCTTTCCTCTTTGTTCCTCCTGATTTGTCTCCTCTGTACTGTAAAAGAGTGAAAGGCCCTGAAATAAATGGGTCTCCAGAAAACGGGATGGTTAAGTCACCCTGTGTTTTACAAAGATAGTAGGAAAGAATAGACTTTCTCTTTGAGGGTAACCTACAAAGAGCAATTTCCTTATCCTCCCTAACCTTAAAAAAAGAAAAACAGATTACTTTTACAGCAACTTCTCTGAACTGATTTATATTTGAGCAAACTGAAAAATGAAAAGAGAAGAGGAATATAGTGGCAGGTCTAGTTTGGAACAAGTATTTGATTTTGCTAATGTTAGTGGTGTATAAACTTAATTTTGAGAATTCCCCATCCAAAATTCCTAGTTCATGGGCTTCCCTGGCCACCAGAGCTGAGAGGTGATTTGCATCTATCTCTGTGAACTGCCACCTGATAGATTTCTCCATCTTAAAATTGAAGCCATATAAGAACTTTAGTGGCAGGTAATTCTTATTTGAAATTTATTTAAATTTCTAAGGGTAAATTAATTACTCTCCATGCTCTTATTTATTTATTTTTCCTTTCATCTGGAGAGCTGCTACTATAGATGGAAGAGAGTTAGTGCTTCCTGTGGTATTTTGAGAGTTTTATTTTTGTGCCTCTTCTTGGCAGCCTTTCCTCTCTGTAAAGCCAGTGTCTGAGAGATGGCATGGGTAAGTAATCCCCTGTGTTCAAGGAGATTTTTTAATGCATGTTTACAAATGAATACATTTATCTTTTCCTCCTACTTATTAAATATGTTAGGAACTTTTTAATTTAAAAACAAAATGGAAAGCCTATTTGGAAACATAAAAATAGTTCAGGGAAGGTCATTTTTAAGCCTCAGGTCATGTCACAGTTTGGAAAGATCTTATGCTTTAACACAAAACAGTGGGTTTACCGAGGGTGGCGAGTCACACTTCTCCACCTCCATCCTTTGAAATCTCATAGATTTTTTTGTGTGTGCATATATATTCATTTTCCATTGATACGGTCATGGTCCATAACTTTCTTCTCAAAGTCACTGCCTTAAAATATCTTTTTGATGACTATTTTTTACCAGAATTGTTTTATCATATGCTCTTTGCTGTTTAAAAACAACTCAACCTTAAATTTTTAAAATAGGTTTCTCTGGCAGAGTAAGATCCTTTTTGAAATAACTTATTTATTTTTTTAAATTTTATGATCTATCCAAAATTTTGATCCAAAACTCCAAGGGGTTCCTCCCATAAGAATTGGGCTTAAAAACAAAATATTTTAACATAAATGAACTGGACTTTGCTTTGATTTGTTTCACATGTGGGAAAATGTATATTTTAATAGTTTGTGATGTGTCGTTACATAGGGCATGCATTGTTCTTATCCTTGACCACATTGGTACTTACAAGTTAAGGTCTGTAGTCAAGGTAGTCTTTTTAACCTCTCTGTGAGTAGAGGGCAAAGAAGGAAAGCAGCTTCTGGCCTGATAGGAGCTGTGCTGTCTTCTGGGAAAGCAGTTAAACCAAGTTCAGAATTTTAAATAGATGTGGTCACTAAAGTTTCAGTCAAGATGAGTACCTGTGATTTTTGTGTGCTTGCTGCTCTTTTGAGAAGATGCATCAATTATTAAGCTAAGTAAAAAGAAATTGAGTTCTTCTCTGAAATTGTTAGGAGCTTAAGAATTAGTTCTTAGGTTAATAATCGGTGAAACAATAGCGGCCACATTTTTAAGAAATGAAACTCTTAATGTTTTAAAATTACTAGATATGCATAGGTCTACACAAAAAAAGCAAGGTAATGAATTAAGAAATTGACCTCATGATTTGACCTCAGGTTATGTCTTAGCTAAAAAATTAAAATATTTATTTCAACAAACATTTATTGAATGCCCACCAACTGCTGAACACTGGATTTGACAACGTGCAAGGTTAACAAGAGAAATGGAAATCACAGCCACAATGAGATACCATTTCCCACCCAGTAGGATGGCTGTAGTCATAAAGCCAGATAAAAGTAATGTTGGTAAGGATGTGGAGAAATCGGAAGTTTCATGCACTGCTGGTAGGATGTGAAATGATGCAGTCTGACAGTCCTCAAAAAGCTGGATATAGTTCCCATTTGACCCAGCAATTCTACTCATAGGTATAGATCCAAAAGAAATGAAAACACATGTCCACACAAAAACTTGTGCCTTCCTGAATCAATCCACATTGCTTTATAATTTGACCTGGCTATGGAAAAAAACAAAAAACAAATTGAGTCAAACCATATGCAAAAAGAGAGTAAATTAGGCACGAGTTCAGATATTCTCTAGTTCATCTATTTTTTTTATTATTTCCTGTCTTCATTAGTATTCCAAATAGAGTGGCTTGACAACTAAGTTCTGGGTAAATATGTCCTTATTGCGTAATGCTGTTTTATACTATTTCTTGGTATTATAAATAAGTATGCTATATTATTTTTATTATACTTATGAAATATTAGAAATACACAATTATAGCAGCTTAAATATAAGAGGACTCTATCACTGTATATCCCTTTGGGTTTTTCCCCTGTCTTTGCCTGAAACCTGGTCAATCCATTATAACTGTTTATCTATGGCACTGATCAGGTCCCAAACTATTGAAAACTATAGAAAACAAGTGCAGTGTTTCAGTGTCCATATTCTTTCATTTTGCAAATATATATTTAATTCATTCTCCTTTTTTTTCCTTTTAAATAATTTCAGTTTGCTTTAAGAGAGTGGTATTGACGAGGAAACTTCATATATTTGTGTGCATCCTCAGTGTCAAATGAGGACCAGCGTGGTAGGTAAGAGAAGAGTTCCTAGCAGAAGTCCTTACCACATCTCATAAGTATTCCACGCAATCCATTTCTCTTTGACTCAGAAGAACAAATAGTGAGAAAGTGCTGAACAAACTCCGTTCTTCTTTTGACCCACACTTGTATATAGCAGAGATATGAAATATGAGCCCAAATCGAAGATCTTCAGTGGGTGGTTTTCAGAAAGTATTTTCACAGAGCTTTTGTTGAAGTCCAAGGAAATCAGGTAGAAAACTAAAGGACCTAGCAGATCCCAGTACATTACAATCTTCTGTTTCTATATGCATCACACAAACAGCTAGTCTACATATGAGGCCACCATTTCTCCAGGTTCCTTTTCCTTTAAGCTCTATTAAATACATAATAGTAAGCTCCTTGTTGCCTTGATTTTTCTTTAATAGCATCATTTCAGTGTTTTTTAAAAATATGCTGAATATATAGGATTTGCCTTCTCTGGGATATAACATGGGGACATAAAAACAAGAAATAGAAATGTACGAATTCCTTTTCTTATGAAATTTTTTTCATTCATTCAAAATATTTTTAATTAAATTACAAATAATGTTTGAACATCTGCTGTCCTAGGCTCTGAGTGCTAGGTATTCAGAAAACCGAGATGGCTAAGCTAAAAGCCCAGAGGGGAAGAGGGGCACAAGAAAGTACAGTGTAACAAGTACTGTTGGAAAGTCACATGCAAAGGAGCTCACTTCTCTGAGCTTCAGTTTCCTTATCTGTTAAAGGTAAGAAATTGCTCACAAAGACGTTTCAAAGCTTAGTGAAGGTGGTGAATGTGAAAACATTGTAAAATTGTAAAACTGTGGACATGTCTGTTGCCATGTTTGCTTTAAAACAGAAGCTGAAATCATGTAGATAATCGAGGTATGAGGCTCCAGGGAACTGATGCACTTCAAAGGCAGAGAGCATGTAGTTCCCAGGAAAATGTTTGAGATTGCATTATTGGGAGCCTGTCATATCCACAATAATTTAATTGACATTTATGCTAAGTTGTGATGACATTGGGAATAGCATAGCTTCATTTGACTCAAAACATTATTGCCAGCTTTTCTTTAGCGACTACAGTGAGTGCAGTTTTACTACATCTCATAAATAAGAATGTGTTGAGTTTTCATGCATACAGGGGATACATGTACTATATCTGTAGTTGGTTTATAGAATGTTTTTATAGCAGTCTCCCAGTATTTCTATTTTTTTTTTTTTCTCGCTCTTCCACTCTCTTGTTTCCATTAGTTCTTTAGAGGTAGGGACATCACATATCCCAATTTGTCTAGGACAGTCCCATTTGCTGCCTGTTGTCCTGGCATCTCATCGCATTTAGCATTTTAGCACTCTCTAAAGTGTCTCAATTTGGACTATAGGTTATCTGGTTACCCTGGCTCAAGGCATGCAGAAAATGAAATAAGGAGGCAGCAGATTAGTGGAATTATGATCTGTGATAACAGACTTCAGCCACTGAACTGACTTGCAGAGTTCGGCTTTGGCCCAGTGATATCCTGGAATGCAACTCACAGATTTTAAGTCAGTAACATGTGGTTGTAGCTTCACATTATAGAAGGGTCCCTAATGAGCTGTTAAGACCAAAGCATGTATTAGTTCACACCGGCACAGAACAGTAGCTCTAACACTTCAACAGTTTTCACGCTAACATGACTTGTTGGAACATAAAGGCTGGCGTTCCATTTTAAGGACCCAT